>JAOBAT010106079.1:0-34934 GCA_026413305.1 Hydrozoanthus tunicans
GTCCCCCGGCCCCTCCCCTTTCAGATATATCACAGAATTCAAAGATTCACGCTATTCTCTATTTAAGTCAATTTACAGCCCCTAAAAATAAGCCAATCGCAAACGCATATAATATTACGCTTAATAAAACCCTGGTATGACAAATCGCGGTGGAATGAAACCCCGTTTTGGAGAGCAATAATTTAATAATGCAATAATGTAATAAATCCCTTGTGTAGCAAATCCAATGTTTTATAAAACCCCGATATGACGAATCCCAATATAATGAAACCCCGGTATGACAAATTCCGATATAATGAAATCCCGGTATGACGTGTTCCGAAGTAAAGAAACCCCGATTGGGAGGCGAATCCTTATTTAACAAAACCCCGGTATAAAGGAATCCCGACGTAATGAAAATCGGTGTTAGAAAGAATAGTGTTTTGATGTTGGCCTAGTGAAACTACAATAATTACTCTCAGTTCCCAAATAAACGCCCCGGGGCTTAGTAGGACCCCCAGTTTATTCATTTTTCAAGTTCTGGTACGATCATCAAGTGGTCGATATTTTACGACACAAATTTTAACTGATCAGTGTCATGTCAAGTTTGGTGTTTGCTTTTCCCTGTTTTTGTTTGGATTACAAGCAAGGGCAGCAACTAACCCATAACTTTGCTGGTCTCTGTTTTGTTAAACTTTCAGAAATTTCTAACCCCCCGCTTATTTTAAAAGTTTTTAAGAAAATTCTCACCCCGAAGCCCGTTTTTTTTGTCCCCCCCCCCCCCCTCACCGTTTATTTGGTACAGAGAGTAAGTGACGTCAGCCTCGAACTAATTGGCCGTCGATAAAGCAGAATCGTTGCTTGGTCCCTCATTAAAGCTCCATTGTATTTGGCCACATTATTCAACGAATATTGTCCGGTATCATATACTTCTTACTAATGCATTCTAATTATTTTCAAGGATTTGAAGAAATAACTCGTAATCATGGAAGCCATTGGTTGGATACCAGTTAATATCACTAATATTAACCATTACTGAGGGATTAATCTCAGCTGGGAGCTGTCGTAATCACCGCAATTAATTCTTGGACTGATTCATCAAAGGCCGACAACTGCTTGATGTTTTGCCAATCTGGGACACGAAACTGCAGTTGCAAATATATTGATAAAAATATATTAGCGATCAGTTACTTGGCCGCGCCGAGATATGAATTTTATCTTCGAGTGTTGAAAAAATATCTCACGAGTGAGCGCATTTCCTTTTACTACATACTTAGGGAGATTATCTCAATCATCAGTGAAGTAGATTGACAATCGACAAGTTGTTTCAAAGGCGGCGGGAAAAGTTTCTTTACCAATCACACGTGATGATAAGGAAATCGTGCTTTCTGACTGGCTGTTTTTGTTTTTGATTGATATGGGTGGCTGATACGCTCTATATTTCACCGATCTACTACGTAAATATCGAACTAAGTATTTGATAAAATATAATGTTTAACAAAGTTAATAAATTTGGTTTTCTTGTTTTCGAGTTCTCTTCATTTCTTACACTAAGAAGATTCTAAAAAATGGAAGAGCATCCAGGTAAAATCATAGTAAAAATATAAAAACGATCTCTGGATAAAATGTTTTAAAAAAACATATAGGAGCTTTCGGCTGTCTTACTACAGCCTTAGTCAACTGTGTAAAATTATGCGTGAACAGTAAAACTTTATAAAAAGCGAAGTGAGTAAAACCACAAGGGAATAAAATGAATAAAAGGTATTAAAACAATAAAAAAAAACGTAAAAATATTCAATTGTTTAAAAGTATAGTATATTGACGTGGCAAAGGTTTGGAGTTATTGTCTGCATATTCCGTGTTTGCAGTGTGCCACGATTCAAGTGTCTTTCCCGTTTTAATAGTTCCTTTGTCAATAATAGATGCATGTTCAAAATCGATGTGGTGGTTGTTCATCCAAGCATGGCTAGTAGCGATATTTGAGCCTTTGGAAAGTAATTTAACGTTTCTGATGTGTTCTTTTTTTCTTGTGATAAATGCGCGGTCGGTTTCACCGATGTAGCTCCAATTACGGTCTTTACAAGGAATTTTGTAAACGACACTTGTTTGTTCGTAGGACGGCGGTCTGTATTTTGGAGAGGGGAAGTGCTGAGTTAATGTTTTTACTGTTCACGCATAATTTTACACAGTTGACAAGGGCTGTAGTAAGACAGCCGAAAGCTCCTATATGTTTTTTTAAAATATTTTATCCAGAGATCGTTTTTATATTTTTACTAAAAAGATTCTAGTTGATATATGTATTAGATACGAAATCAGTGAATAGCTTTCTTCGTGCGCTCTGATTGGTTCATGCAGTAAATATCCAAGGCTATTAACTTTTTGAAAAAGCTGTTAAAATGGCGACTCGTTTCGCGACAGTCTTGGAAGAGGAAGTTCACGAAATATACGATTCAGGCATTCCCTCAAACACAAAAAGGTAACGAAATTTGGAATGTTCTTATTCACAGGTAGTATGGAAATTGTTTTAGGACACCCCGAAATTTTAAGAAAAAGTACAACAATGATAGTGAGCGCGCTTTTCTTACTTGTACGTATACTCACATGAAAATTTTAAATAAATCAATTTGGTTCAAACTTGACATTCACCAAATCTCACCGTAAATTCGACAATGTCGGTGTCTCGCGATAGATATTCACAACTAGTCACTTCCACTTCTAGGGATGATTGTTTGTTATTTCGCAAAGTTAAAAAATATTGGTCCTTTGTTTGCAAGTTCCCATTAATGAAGGAAAATTATTTTCCAGGCTTTTCTCCAACGAGTGATACAATTTATGCAAGAAGTGATTAATATAAAAAAAACTAAATCCCAGGGGACAAGCCAGTGAATTCAGGCATCGTATTCAAATGGCTTTTACTGGAGGTTGTCCTTGTAAAAATTAGGATTAATTTCACTTGCGTTTTAATCTTTTCCATATTTGGAAGAAATTGAAAGCACTCGTGAAATTAATTCTAAATTTTACTCGGAACCATGCGATTACTTATACAAACACCGACACAGCACAGGAGCTCAGCCATGATGCGCGCTCCCATTTTATTTCATAATGTGCTCCAACGCTCGATATATTTTAAAACAAAAATGCTCCATCTCGCATAAATAAGTTGGTTGCTCGCATGCTCGACGAGGGCAATTCGCGGCCCTCCCACTCAAGAAGCACGGATAAAGAAACCAACAAAGAGTCGTACAATCCTTGAATTATTAGTGTCGACAAATAGCTTTTATCCAGCGGAAAGATTATCAAGGCTTCGTACAATCGGGCACTCCAATCCGATGGGGAAACAGGAAACGTTCCTCTCTTAGAAGCAAAAAAGAAAACGGTTTTTGTTTGAGTCTAACTTACACTAATGCGGTTGTTGGCGTTTCTAAAAACTATCAATAGAACAAATTTTTTTCTAAATTTAACAAATGATTAGTGCAACCTATAGCCATCTAGTTTCGGCTTTACAGCCTGGTGTTCAATGTGCGGTGTTTCGTCGGTTTTGCCTCTTTCACTTCGCCACAATGGTCGGCATTTGGTTTTGTTCCGGTGCAACCACGTAATGTTTTCCTGAAACAGTTTCTAAACTGACTACTGAACAAAGCATAAAAAAACCAGTTAAAACTTGACATTGTTAGAAGGAGGAAGACTATTAGTGAAGTGGTGAGTCTTCCCGGAACGAAGCCATAGGCGATGATGATAGTCGAGCTAAAGACCAACAGCAGGACGCTTACGAGAGTAACCGATACTAACATTGCTGTAATCCTTTTCTTCGCCTTGAGGGCAACTTGCTGACTTGGCCGGAGAATTTGCTGTTGATTCCTCAAAAGTTCCCTTATTACTTGACCGTAGGGGAAACACATTGCAACAACTGGAGTTGCATAAAAGCCAATGCCAAAAACGTACTGGTGAATGTTTAAGGTTTCTTGGAACTCAATTTTTTTAATCTCACATCTATGTGAAACGGTGCCATCAAACTCAAGTCCTACGTACCAGGGAATAGTTGCGAGTATCGCAAGTATCCAAGTTACAATAATAAAGACAAAGGTCTTTCGCTTCGTAACTTTTTCCCTTGCAGTGAAAGGATGAATGACTGCTTGGTACCGTTCAATGGCGATAGCTCCGAAACTGAACGTCGATACCAAACCACAAGGAAAGCTCAGAGTTCCATAAGTAAGAGTGCATAACAAATTCCCAACAGTGCCAGCTGCCTCAAAATCGAGTAGAAAGGACGGAAATACCCAAGTTAGCACACAAAAGATGCCGGTCAAGATATCGGCTACCGCAAGATTAAGCAGCAAGTAGTTCAAAGGTGTTCTCATGTGTTGGTTGCGAACGACGGCCACACAAACGAGGGTGTTGCCAAACAGGTTTGACATTACCAACACTCCGGAGCAGGATGCGAGAGCAATGTATGGTGGCTTCATCAGGTTAAACTGATGTCGTATTTGTCAAACGTTTTATGAAGGAAAAGAATTGGATGAAATGTAGTCATTTCTTCGTTCAAGCCAAAATTGAACATTAGCTTCGAGGCATCACTCCAGGGCTGAACGCAAGAGCAATGTATGGTGGCTGTATCAGGTAAAACCGATGTCGTATTTGTCAAACCTTTTTTATGAATGTAAAGAATTGGTGGAGGAAATGAAGTAATTTTTCGTTCAAACCAAAAGTAAAATGGCCTGTGGAACAATGGCTTCGAGGCTTCACGGCTCATCTGTAATCAAATTGTTTTGCGTGCTGCTGTATCCTTTACAAAGAAACCTTGTTTATTGCTCTGAATCAGTATAATCTTAATTGTCTTTTTCTTTGTATTGAAAAACTGCATACTTTCTTTGTTTACAAAGGCTCTTATCTTTGTACAGAAGTCTTTACAAAAAATGTTTTCCACCTTACACACCTACTTTCTCCTTTGGAATTTTCTGTTTTTTTTTCTATAGTAAGAAAATCTTACTTTTTCTTTTCAATATGCGTCTCGTTTCTTCGAACGATGATTTGTAGCATTACGAGAAAGGGAGAATGCACGGCATTATTTTCAAAATATTCCTTTGAGTAGTATGATATGAAAATACTAGTGTTAAGGTTATTGTATTGAAAACAAACAAACTAGAGTTTTAATTTAAAACTCACCATGAAAGGAAACGAGAAAATTCATTTAGTATTCGAAAACAAATCAGTCGAGTAAAACAAACATAAAACATTACTTGGCTCATTACTGTACAACAGAATATAATAAAACCAAAACAAAAGCATTCTATTCATATGATGTTCAGAAACATCTGAGAGTATTGTACGCTGATTTGTGTTCGATAGCGAGAAGTCCCACGGTCAACTAAATTTTTCTCTTCAACACTGAAACAAAATTGAAACTGTGTATAATGTAAGTAACGTAAAAATCATTAATAAAACAACAGTAGATGAGAGTACGAAAAACAAGAGGCTTTAATATACGTTTCTCAGGTATTTTTATTTACAGAATCAAGAGTAACTTACATTTTAATTTCGCATCTTCACATGGAAAATTATCTGTCTGAAACACCAATCAAAATGAATGCTGCTCATTCTTTAGTAGCAGTTTAGGGCGAGAAAAATATCAAACCATAACTTATTTGTATCTCACAAGAGAGCAGGGGGAGGGGGGGGGAGATATCTTCACGTTCTTTTTACATGACTTGTTTAAAGAGCATCCGTCAAACATCCTCCTGAAAAATATGAGAAACAAAAGAATGAGCAAGAAGCCAGAAAGAGTGAAGAGGCAAATGAAATACAAAAAACTGAACAATTTGGTTTACAGGATGTAGGTAGATCTATAGATATGTTAACGCCCAAAATTATTAGACGGGTTTCACTGTTTACATAACAGAGGCAAAAATCAAATTTCCACATCAAACAAAATAAGTCGAAAATTCGATAGAGCTAGCTAGTTAGTAATCTTGATGTTTTGCGTAATCAAACGAAGCTTGATACATTGGATACTTTTGGTGAAATAAGCTTCTTAAAACCCAAAGTTTACTGTGATTATGTCGGGTTGAAGCAAATCATGCCACTCAGCAATACAATCTTTGTGATTTAACAATTTTGGAAGCCTCGTCTCTCTCAAGGTATTTTGCGTATCGTGCCAAAACTTTCATGATTTTTGACTTCGCGATACTGTAACGAATTTTGGAATCAAGAGCCAAGAGCCAGCAACGAATTAACAAACTATCAAACCTTAATGGGTGGAATATTATTATCATCTTGGGGACTTTGTTGCGGGGGTTTGTAGAAAGGATCTCTTGTCTGCATGATTTCTATCAGCCTCAAATACGATCCGTTCTCTGGGGAAAAGTTGTTTCTCTGCAACAAAACATGATAGGAACAATAAAAACGGTGCTGCAATCGTTAAGGTGACTTTGAGCCATTCAGGATTCCGCTGTCCCTTTTATCAAGCGCCAACTTTTCCCGTTTCCAGTCAATTACTTTAATTTAGCCATGTTGAGATGTTAAAAACCAAAACCTGACGCTCTGTTTGGAATTCTTAAACTGCACACTATTTACTCCTATCGCGCTTTTAGTATAAATTGAAGCCGAATCTAAAAATAACGGACCTCAAAATTAAAAACAGTAAAAATTTTAAAATAAAAACTAAAGAACTAGAGTGTTCCTGGTAAGTATGTATTTAACAGGGGCAATCGTGGGAAAACTACCATTCACTGCCGCTACATACTGCTCAGTATTATCAAGAGAAAAGACATGTGCAGCGGGAGGACAAGAGACGGAAAAACGCGAAACATCATCTCCGTCGCTAACTAACCATCGTTGTAGCGGTTGCGGGAAAGACTGCCACTCCAGAACTGGCCTACAGAGCCACTCCCGAAAGTGCCAAAAGTCCTAATGTGCTACCCATCGTCTCATGAGACGGAAGGATGCTAACCAATATTAAGGCCTAGTTGAACGATTGTGCTTACCCAGGGTAAAACTTCTAACCCACGCTTTTGTTTCCAGCCTTACAATGACTGATCTCAACTGTATTTGGGAATTGGTCATTTTTTTCGTGGAAAACCTTAACAGCATTTTACAAGAACCGTTAACCTTTCAAAATATAAACTACTGCTTGAACTTTGGCTTGATCCAGGGTTAAAGTTAGTCAGCCTTTGAACAACTCAGCCGTGGTGAATCAGTTGTTGTTGCATAAAAAGATTAGAAGTCATGCTTGAACTCACCCCGAGTGATAATCTCATTAACCCCGTTGGCTTGCTTGATCCTGAAGTCAGCTCGAGCTGTCTCTGGATGGCAATAAGAAACGCTTCAAGTCCCGTCTCACCAATTTTGTTTCCTGAAAAATAAAATGCTAGTTAGCAAGTAACTACAGTGTTACATTCGCGCCCCAAGCACGATAAATGATATGGTCGTAGTTTCTTCAAACTAAAACTTATACCAGCTATTCCACGATTTGTGGAAATGGAAAAAAAAGAGCAGGTACCAACACCAGTAGAATTACAAATTATTTTGTGAACAGAAACGCATATTTCTTACTGTAACTAGCAAAAAAAGTAAAGGAATCGTTATTAAACGGCAGTAGTTCTGTTATCAATGGAGGCCGACACCTGTGCTCTTTTCCCCTTCCTCTTACAGATATTCAAAGCTACAACTACAATGATCAGAAATAGTCGAAACAGACAAGCAGTCGCTGGGGGTCGAACTGGGGACCTGAAGCTCCGAAGGCCGCACACAAACCAATTGAGCCACGCCTGTTCCTAGCAAAATCGTAAATACGAAAAACGTCTTTTGCTATAATTGCTTGCCCAATACGTTATTTTTTAATGCTTTTCCTATTTCGTATACATACTCTTCCCTAGGACAAGCAAGGCGCCTTATCATTGTCCTTTATTTTCACTTTCCCTAAGTGTGAACGGAGCAAGACTTACTTGCAAGATTGAGATTTATAAGAGCTCTGTTCCCTGGGATGATCACGGTTCCAACGTCCTCCTTCAAGGGAATTTCCAGCAGTGGATTGGGAAACTCCACAATCTCAGGTTGCTGCAAAGTTATGTTTGAAAATAATACTTGTGAGTAGTGCTTCATTCCTTCGGACTACCCAAGAGCTACATTCCACTTGAGGCTGCATTTTACGGATGTTTTCTTTTCCGGTTTTTCTGTCTTTTTTTATTTCTGTTTCATTAAGTGTTTCGTGCATCCGCAAACTAGTTATAGAGCGGGCGCAGCCAGTGTGTGGCGTGTGAGAGTTCCAGTGTTGTGTAGTCTGTTCATCGATAAGTGAATAACTTTTTTGGAACTTCTCGCCTTTTTGAAATCATATTTCTTATCAATACGTTTGTGTGGTTTTCTTTGGAATTTTACTTCATACTTCATCTCTGCTCGCTTGGATATTTATGAACGCACAATAGTAAAACCTTTTGTTGAGCTCTGGCTCTTCCTTGTGTTTATTTGTATAATATTGCCGCCTCACTAAACATGTCTATAGCACGAAAGTTACAAAAGCCATGGGTAACCCTTGGAATGAAAGATTCTGGTAGATGAAAGGTTCCAATTACTATTAGCAGAAGTTTATATCATTTTGAAATTCAAACACTGTTGACAACAAGGAGTTTTTTTAAATGCATGTTATGAAAGCTAACTTTTCTGATGCTGATTACTCATGAATGCAGATCACAGAAGGTAACTAGAAAAACACATCACTGAAATAAGCATACCGATTCTTGCTCTGGTTGTGCCACACCCTTCTTATCTTTGTTAGTCGTAGCCTTCTTTCCTTTTCCAACAGCCTTAACTTGTTCCGTTGATGTGCCTGTCAAAGAGGATGACGTCAGTCAATTTAGACTTATAAGTCATGTACAGTTTCAAAATTTATCCCCACCCGGGACCGTGGAAGAAATAAAGGGGAACCATCAAACAACTCGCATATTTCCGCAATTCCACCTTCTTTCAGTGTTCTCAAATCCTTCTGTGAATATGAGGTAGATATTTTGTGGAACTACAAACAACTATATAAGGTACAAATTTACCAGATAAGCAACTGCCACAGCACAACAGTTGGCAAGAGAAACATTTAAAATATTTCATGCTTGACTTACTTTTCTTTGCCTTGTCGTCCTTCTTCCCCTCCTGGAATTCAGAATGAACGAACATTGTATTATTCATTATACACGAACTAAGACTAAAATTATCGATAAACACAAGGAGAAATTTTGACGAAGATGATACACGTATGTTACTCAGTACTTTGCCTACACCTCGAGTGAAAGTTTAACTTAAATGAATAAGACCAAAGGAAGCTGCTATACTTTTTTATGCTATTCGGCCTTTTGGAAAGAAAAAATAAAAATCTTTTGCTAAGCTAATCCCCCTATTGTAGTTCATCACGGGCTAACCACCAGCAAAGACTGTCAGGCACACAAGCCTGTAGGATCGTTGGTGACTAAACACAATTCAAACTCACTACCTTTGGATTAAAAGTCATAAATGCTCAATGCACGTGACAAAAGTTCTCCCTTTCCAAAATAAATTGCTTGCATTCTCCATTAAGGGAAACAATGATAAACAAAATCCAGAAAAAACAAACACTGAAACTCCAAAAAAGAATGCATTATTGTAGCGGAAAACCAGAGTCAAATGCTACACGAGGAAGCCCTCTTCTGACGAATCAACTCTACTGCACTGACAGAATTCTTTAAATTTCTTTGACGATACTGACAGAGTAAGTCTCAAGTCACACAAACAGATGACCAACAGAGACGAAAGAAACAATACAAGTAATGAATGGTACTAACAGTTTTAGATTTAGCAAAGCTCACACTTCGTGATCCACGTGATAACTAACCAAGACACAAGGTAAGAAAAAGATGTTATGGTTCCAGATTACAAGATCGACTTCGTTATCGCTTCTTGGTGTAAGGCAAGGAGCAAAATCTCGGCTCGAAGCCTTGATAAGCTATCCGCTGGATAAATGCTAATGGTCGTCACTAATTAAGTAAGTGGAAGACTCCTAAAGTAATGGTTTAAATGGTGTCAAATAACTTTCTTTATAGTTTTACTGTATAAAATAGAGAGCACTTATCCGGCGGATAGCTTATCCAGGCTTCGTGCAACCGGGCCCAGATGTCTCTGATATTGAAAAGCACGAATGATGTATAGAATCCATGAAAATCTAAACGGTTATTTTTTAAGGCAATAAATTAACGTGTAACAAAAAACTATTGGCTCCCACCTTTTTCTTTGTTGACCCTTTTTCTCGACTCTTTCTCTCCTCTTTGCTAAGATGGCCTCTGTGAAAGGAATTGCAGACAACAAGAATCAATGCTCTCTGTAACACAAGTCGTAGCTTGACTTTGCAGAAACTGACATAGCGCCTTTTTTTAAAGTACGTTTCCCTTCTGTTCTTGAAGCTGTTATTCGATTCTCCGCGTCGGATTTCAATGTTTTTTGAGACCATACACACGCCAATAAATTTGAGAATCCTATAAATGCGATACTTATAATATTTTTAGCAAGCGTTCAAAACATGATCTATGTATGTTTATGGTAGATTTCTTAAGCGTACATCAACTCATGAATATTTTTGTATGTAAACAAGGTCACTCTGTCACAGTTCTAAGCTACTGTAGTTAGAAAACTAGCGTTCTAGTGGAAATACCCATGTTTGTTTGATAAACATTTTTAAAACCCTCGCACCCAATTAACATTGGTATATTTCCTGTGAATTCCTGGTAAAAGCTAAGACTAAGCGACGCAAAGGTAACAGAGCAACTTGAGATCCCTTTACATAATAGTAAGCCAAGAGCACATTTACCAGCGTTCTCATTCTTAAATGGTTACGAAGCTCACGGAATTCCCAAAACCATTTTTCGGAATCATTTTAAGAAATTCTTCACCTGAGTGAGCGAACCTCTGCTTTTGAACACTTATAGATCGTGTTTGAATTTTTTAATAAACTGGTTGACTTGAACTTTTGCCAGTGTAGTTGGATATTCTACAAACTCCAGGATTCTCAATGGCTGTAAGAACTGCCTGACTTACCCACTACGAACGCTTGCAGGTCTTTCTTTAGAGCCTCCAGCAGGAGCACCGAGGGATCTAGATGGACTTGTGTTCTGTAAAGATGACAATGAGAGTTATTGTGCCCTGTTTCTAACGATAAATTTTCGGGTCAGACCCAAATCTTCATTTTCAACTGCACAGCTATTTCAAGCTGGAAGATCAGCACTTTTTTAAAAGTTGGCTGCCTGAAATACCTACCTTATGAATTGTGTGTGCAGATGGTTTGCCTTTTAGATAAAGTAAAATGTAAAGTGATGTATTTATTTAGCTTTTTTACTGGATTCTGAAAGGCACTTCACAACGATTAGTCCACCTTCAGTGTCTTGAAGCATTTGTAGACTCCTCTGGCAGCCACTTCAAAATAGTCAGTGGTCATTGTATGCTGGTTTTCATTTTACCAACTCATGAAGGATGGAAAGCTGAGTGGCCTTTGGCAGGAAAGAAGTACTTAGTATTTAAAACTTTTCACTCACATCTTCCGGCGTCTTCTTTGACACGAGAAGCCTTCTTGCAACAATCTCTTCGTGAGTCAACGCAAAACTGGAAATCACCTGCGTTCACAAAAAAGCTCAAATTTTTTATGGTAACAATCAATTTTAATGTTTAAAAACAACCAGATATCTAACAGTAAGGTAGAACGTCCAAAAAGTGCTTCAAGCTACGACAGAAATTGTAGCAATTTTGCAATCTTTCCTTTTTTTGATACAGTAACTAACAGGTATGCGCATTCTACCATCATTTGACGCCAGGCCACCAAGACGTCTGTGCTTGAATTCTTGTCAGGAAAGCCATTCACTCAAAACGAAGCTACACAAGTCTGGATACTTTTTACAGTACATATTCGTTGTATATGATTATCATCAATATCAAAAAACTTACTTCGGCAATTCTCGAAGCTCCGTTGTCGCCTACAAGGTTGCTGCCCAGGTTAAGAACTAACAACGTCCTGTTCATTCTCAGACCCTGCCACAAAAACCAAGAAAACCAATCAGATTGCGGCAAACAAACCATACATTAATGCAAGTGGATTTGATTGCTCTACCTTTGAGAGATATCCAGCACCTTCGTCTGTGATCTTGTTGTAGCACAGGTTCAAGGTCATTAGGGATTTGTTCAACGACAGCGCTTTACCAATCCACCTAGCACCCTGGTCATTCACATAGCAGTTGCGCAAGGACAAATGCTGGATCCTACAAAAGTACACATAACATGTTGAGAGGATGATCAAATGCTGGCTCCCTACAAAAGTATACATATAATATGTTGAGAGGATGATCGAATGCTGGATCCTACAAAAGTATACATATAATATGTTGAGAGGATGATCAAATGCTTGATCCTACAAAAGTACATATAATATGTTGAGAGGATGATCGAATGCTTGGATCCTATAAAAGTACACATAACATGTTGTGAGGATGATCAAATGCTTGATCCTACAAAAGTACATATAGTATGTTGAGAGGATGATCGAATGCTTGGATCCTATAAAAGTACACATAACGTGAGGATGATCAAATGCTGGATCCTACAAAAATATACATATAATATGTTGAGAGGATGATCAAACGCTGTATCCTACAAAAGTACATATAATATGTTGAGAGGATGATCGAATGCTGGATCCTACAAAAGTATACATATAATATGTTGAGAGGATGATCAAATGCTTGATCCTACAAAAGTACATATAATATGTTGAGAGGATGATCGAATGCTTGGATCCTATAAAAGTACACATAACATGTTGTGAGGATGATCAAATGCTGGATCCTACAAAAATATACATATAATATGTTGAGAGGATGATCAAGCGCTGTATCCTACAAAAGTACATATAATATGTTGAGAGGATGATCGAATGCTGGATCCTACAAAAGTATACATATAATATGTTGAGAGGATAATCGAACACTGGATCCTACAAAAGTACATATAATATGTTGAGAGGATGATCGAATGCTGGATCCTACAAAAGTACATATAATATGTTGAGAGGATGATCGAGTGCTGGATCCTACAAAAGTACACATAATATGTTGAGAGGATGATCGAGCACTGGATCCTACAAAAGTACACATAATATGTTGAGAGGATGATCGAATGCCAGATCCTACAAAAGTATACATATAAAATGTTGAGAGGATGATCAAATGCTGGATCCTACAAAAGTACATATAATATGTTGAGAGGATGGTCGAATGCTTGATCCTACAAAAGTGCACATAACATGTTAAAAAAAGATCTCTAATTTTTCCTTGTTTAAGGTGTCAGTGTTTCAGTCAGCTTTTACTCAGACTTCATTTGTTACATAAACATTTATTCTTATAAGTGTGATTGCTTAGAAATGTTTCAGTCAACTCACAGCCCAAAATACAGTAAAAATTCTCTTTGTCATATGTAAGGTCACTGCACTTACGTGCTTTCCTCGCCAAGGAACATGTCATATCTTTGCAGTGTAACTGGGTTATTATCCAGTGATAAGGTCCTTCATGTTTGAGAAGAGATAAACATAACTACATCAATAAGGATTTGTTTAAGAATGGCAGAGCATCCACATAAAATCATAATAAATCACAATGATAAGAACCAATCTCTAGAAAAAGTTTTTACTCAGTTGATAAAAGCTATATATAGTATGATAGCCAAAAGTTAAGTTTTATCCAGAGATCATTTCTTGTATATTTTATTATAGAACAAGCTTTGATTCCTGAACATATAACACACAGCATCACTACTTCAAAAATACTTGTAAACTCTGTAGCTTTAATTTGATTCATCTCACACAGTACACCTCCATAACTAAGGGATTCAGCCAAGAGTTCAGCGTATGGCTATATACAAAAATTTCAATAACCAAAAGCTAGCTTGGTCCAAGAGAAAATTGTGCACAGAGTCATTCACTGTACAGACAGAGCAAAGCAAGGTTTTTGTGAAAGACGAAGGGAAAATTTTTTCTGGTCTAACTGTCAGCAATCAAGTTATATTATTAAGATATAAATTTTACAACAGGGTTTATTGCTTAAATATCCTTCCGACATTAATTTTATTTTTGAAGTCTACTGCAGAGAAAATTAGTCTGTTATGGTTAAAAGTTAATGACCAAAATCATAATTAAATATAGAATAATTAAGGCCAATGTTCCATCTTGAACAAATGGTAACCAAGTTTCTTGCATTGGCTATACCACTTTAAAATATTAAGGAGCCAAGTGGTGTCTGAAAAAAAGTCAATATCATGTCCTGATTATTTGTTAAATACTTGAGGTAAACTTAAAAGCTGGTTTGGATAAAGTACAAGAAAATAGAGTAAAGTAGCTAGCTAATAGTGCCCAAACTGTGTGTGTTAATTTTGCGTACAAAATGATAGCTAGAGCAATGGATAGTTTGTAATTGCATTACTTATAATTAATCTTACCTAAAGTTTGGAAGATGGGATGTAATAGATACCAGCGTTTCAAGGCTGCTATCATTCAGACCTGCATTCCAAAAACTGTGTGTGGCAAAAAAAAATAATTAATAAATCATAAAGATTATATAGTCATGAGTACTGAATGTGTGAAAGTTTAATGGGACAAAATGGGTCTCGTACACATGCTATTTAATGTTAGGCCATGTCAAAAGCCTTCATAATTGGCCAAGTACAAAGGGTTGTATATAACTCCCTACTGCCTCCCTTCCCTCCCTTTGTAATCAGACATTTTTTATTTTTTTCCCATGCACTGGATCTGCAAAATGAGCCAAACTTTATCTTATGTTAAAACTATCAGATAATACAATGAAGTTATTAAAACAATAGATATTCTATACTTAAAATATATTACTAATAACTATATTGTTCTAAAAACTCTCAATCATTCATAACCATAGTTTTGTCTAGCTACAGTATAATCTATTATAGTACATACAGTCTGTTTTTCAGAATTCTAGATCACAAACGTAAAAACTACTGTCAACTAAAAACTTTAGTTCAAAAAAGCTTATTGTAGCAAGTGTACTTACTCTAAACTTGACAGTTTTTCAAGAGATGGCAGTGTTAGGTTTAATATGTTCATTATTCTTTCATCTATTCTCCAACCTTAAAGGGAAGGTAATAAGTTGATTAAGCAAAACTTCAAATGCATAACTTGAGAGATAAAGCTAAAATTATCAAGAACTAAAAAGCCTAAATAGTAAAACCTAAGTTAACCAATCAATTAAGTTAACTAATGATAATTAACTGATTAAAAATTGATTAAAAACAACCATTTAAGAATGCTAATTTTTAATAAAAATATTTATGCATCACTATATATCAGGTTGTCAGTTCATGATTACGAGAGGTGATTTACTCTTTTTACCAGATGAAGGCAATAAAATTGATTGCTGAAAGCGCGTCACCCTTTCTAACAGAAGAGGGGCAGAGGGCACTGGCCCCCCAAGAATTTTAGAAAAAAAAAAGAGAATATAAGAGCGTTTGGTCAGGGGCCCCAACTATTCTCACACACTTGTAACTGTGCCCATCAGTGTTACATACATCCAATGACAAAATTGTCAATTATATTTAATAGTAATAATTACTCTGATTGTAGTATTTATCGGAAAACCTGCATTCATATAATAATTAAATAATTTAACAGTGATTACAAGTGTCATCCTGCAGTACCTCGAATGAAAACCTCCTTGATGTGTGTCTTATTACCCTCTTCTTCTGTTTCCACCTCAACTCTTGGTTTGAAATAATCAAACTTGTTTTTGACAATGAATGTGGTAGGTGGGACTTCTTCATTTTCCACCACGGCAGTTTCTTCTGATTTACTGCTGTCATCTTTCTTGTCTACATTTAAAGCAAGAGAAAAAGCAATTGTGAACTTTGTCATTTCTGACATGAGAACTTCTAGGGAGACCAAAGCAATGGAGTTGCTATGTAAATGTATGAATTACTGCTTTGGATCGAATACTTTCTTGATCAACTTCATTTTGAACAGTTTTTGCAATATTTTCTTTTTTGAAAAAAAATCATTTCATTTAAGTCAATGAAAATATGTGATTCCTTAGAGGCAGCTAGGGGCTCCAGTCTGTGACTGCCCTCAATTCTCATGCAATTTTATGGATTTTTTTTGCTTACTGAAGGCCTTTCATTGGTTACAAAACACGGGCTCTCACGCTCACACAAGTACTTCTCTAGCATAAGCACTCTCCTGGAAACTCCACTGTTTTGTGCCTGGTTCAAATAAATTAGGGCATTTCTGATGATTTGAGAGTGGAAAATCCAAAAATTTTGCAGAGGACTATAATGGCAAGTTAGATCCCCCTAGATGGATTTCACACCTTTGGCACTTGCTCAGCTCAAACCCTCTCATTCCTTGGAAAACCAGAGACTTAAGAGCTTTGGTTTTGGTGGATGAAGATGCATTATGTACAGCTTACCTTCTTTCTTATCAGATTTACCCTGAACTGGCGTGTTGTTCTGTGGGACTGGACTCGGTGTGGCTGGTCTTTTAGGTCGGGGTACAACTTGAAGTGTAGGAAAACCAGCCCTTGTACACAACTCACTGAAGTCCACTTCAAAATTACCAGAGGGTGTGTATGGCTCTACAATAATTGAAGAGAGAAATGGAATGAATACATATTATACAACCTCTTTTACCGTCAGCAATTTTACTACTACTGTATATAGATCCATTCCTCCTACACAACGAACTTCGTCTAAATCGCAGCTGTGTTTTAACATGAAATGATCATTTTAAGATTAATTTAAGTGCTGGTAACACACTGATACAATTAACTGTGCACAAAACAACTATCATTAATCAAGTATCAGTTATCCAATGGTGACAAAATAAACAAAACATGTACAGTAAAATCTACTTTGAAAATTGCAAGCTTTATATGTGCCCCCCCCTGCAAAACCCCCTATTATGGTATAACACGGGGATGGGGTCAATATGAGCATTTTGTTTTCTAGGGGTTTTCAAGGAAAATCAAGTTTATTTTAGAGAGATGGTATTTATCAGGGAAGTAAAACCAAAACAAGCATGTTCTTCACTGCAGTTTTCTTTTCTTTTTTAAGATAGCTGCTTTGAGGTACTTTTTAGGGAAAAAATTTTCATGCCTTGGTATTTTTTCACTTTTCATATTTTTAGCATCTCTATCCCTTTTATCAAAAGTATTCCTTCCCCTGGGATATAGTCACAGCTATACATGGTATAGGCAGCATTAAAGATTGAATTGAGTTACCAAACACTATTCAAAGCCAAGCAAAAAAGACAATCATGACACATTTTTCAAAAAAAATCATGATTAAAAGTGAACAAAGTAACACACTGGTCTCAAAACAAGATGTTGGGTGTCACATGCAATGATTACTAGTCTCCTTTCAGATGCATACTTTCACCGCAAACTTACAGTTTTGTCTGCCCAAATATCTCTCTTGCTCTAGATAAATTTCATCTGTTTCAACTTCTACAAGTTAACTTTTTAGGGGTATGGCTAAAAATTTTTAAAGGCTACCAAAAATGAAGTCACTGTAGAAAGCCCCAGGTAAATTTCACACAAATAAATCTTTAATAATTGTGTAACAGAGCAATACATATTGCTTTGCTTTTATTTTTGTCAAATGGACCTTTGAGTTTTTAAAAACAAAAAGGTTTAGTGCTTATTTCTAAGTTTTCAAATTGCATCCATTTTGACTTCCAACTATAAAATTGCTCTGGTGAAAGCCTGTGAAGCTATGAAGCATAAAATATTTGTCAAAAGTCAAGAGAGTACCTACAAAATTCATCGTTTGCTGGCTCTTATCTGAAATCCTGACTGAGGTGTAAATTAATATACATAAATGCATGGGGCAATAAAAGATTTTAATTTCATGCCTGTTGAGTCACAAAATGCAGGGATGGCAAATTTGAAGTGAAATTAACCTTTAATTTCTTTGGGGATGATATGGTTGCTTATTTTATGGCGTGTATAGGGTTAAAATTTTGTCATTATAGAAAACTATTTACAGTCTGGCACATCAAACCACAACAAGCCATAAGTTGCTATGCAATTAAACAACCAATCACATGTGAGTATATACATGTTATCCAAAAAAAGAAAAAAAATACCCTGTTGATATCCAATCAGCTGAAAGTATTTTTTTTCCTCCTTACTTGCAGAAAACAAACTAATGCAGGCACTTCAAAACTCAAAAACTGGTTAGAAAGTTATATAACAATAGATGTGTGATCTATTGGTGTTTGAACAGCAATGGTGAGATGTGAGAGAGTACAACAGATGAAACAGGCAAAGCAGTATTAAAACGCTATAATTTAGAAATAGAGGGGGGAAAAGAAGTAAAATAAAGATAAAAGATAATGATCATGATCATCTGTTGTAGTGTATTATTTCATTTAGTCCCTGGTTAGGCTGTAGGCGAACAACTTGAACTGTAACAAGCCAGCACTGACAGCAGTCAGTCGGCAACATTTGGTTCAGTATCTTAGAATAGTTGTACATTATCCTGAAGGGAAACCTATATCTAGATATTTATAGTACTACATACCTTAACAGATTAATAAAATGCATTGAACTATTGAACAACTTTTTAACTTAATAAAATTAGGGTGTACGTACTTGAAGTTTTCAATGTGAGCAAACCTTATTTAATTAAGTCCATCTTCACAGGTACACTCAATGTCTCAAATGCTAGACATCAAATACCAAATATACTACATTAAGTATTGTGACATGTAGCCAGCCCATCACTGGCAAAACTGTTGGTGATTTGCAATACTTTGTGATTTAAACAAGGTATATACATACAAATGCAGTGCAGCAGTGTTTTTAGAAACAAGTGACAATCTTTTAAATTGATAGCATGCTTCAATTTTCAAGAAACTCTTAGGTGTTTGGCTTGTTAGCTTAGCAACTATATCATGAACTTGCCTCCAAACCAGATAACCGGCCACTTTGAAACTTCGGGTTCTGGTTCTATCAGTGACGGTGGTCGTGTTGAAATTGGACTATCTTGCTTACGATCTTTCATAACTTTTTTCATTCGAGAAACAGTTTTCAGAGTCGTAAACATTATGGACGGGTCTTCGTTGTCCAATCTACTTTTCTATGCAATAGAAGACGTTGTGATAATTCATCCTCGAGGTGTTTAACTTTGCGTGCATGTGACAGCGAGAGAATGAACTGACTCTTAAACTGGCCTTTTCTGATTCGCCGAAAGAGCGCTAATGCAAACAAAAAAAGGTGAACACATAATGAAAATGCACACCGCTTTCTTACATAGTAAACAAATAGTTATTTTTACTGTAATCCTAGAATAATAAAAAAAGGCGCAATAATAAATTATAAACTAATTAATGAACAGGATGTCAATCAGTATGACAGAAAGACAACTAACTTGACAAACGCTAACTTGAAAAAGTCAACCCTCTCAGATGTTCTCCGTGAATAAACTTCTGCCTCTATTGCATTGGGGACCTGTTCTTATGTAAGTCTTCCGTGTCAAAAAAAAACAACTCGTGTTTGGATGGGAGAAACGCGTTCAGCGCTACATTGCTTTTGAAATATGATCTCTAGAAAAAAAGCCCGCGTTCATGACGATTTAGTCCGCTTGATGAAATGAGCTCGCGCTCTTAACTCGAAAAAGAAGCCCTTCTAAAGCAAGGGTGCTATTAAAGTATCCGCTCTGTTTACACAGTCAAAGAAGCATATAAACCATATCAAGCTTCAAAAAACTGGGGCCAACCTGAACGCATATAAATTCGTTGTTTCGATTCTGGCTAAAATTTAATCATTAAAACTATATAACACTAGCAGAGATTATCCACCACATCAAGGAAGATCGACGCCAAGTGTATATGCAGTTTAGTTGACATGTTTTCATAATCAAGGTAGTTTTAAAACATAGTACAACCTAACTGTATCAATTTCGTAAGCAATAACATAGGTTATTTTGCATGAAAAGAAGTTGTTAACTAACCTAACTCAACCGGTTGCTCGTTTGGCTCAAACTTTGCTGATTCAGCTGGTGTCTTGTCGCCAGAGTTTTTTTCTGTAGTAACTGTGTTTTTATCCCCCTTTTCTGCTTTTTCTGTCGCAATTTTCTTCGCCATATTTACACTACTTTCCCCTAAGTTTGATCGCCATTTTGTTCGTCACCATAACAACAGCGAGCAACAGTAAGACACTTTCTTTCCAGCGGATTACAAAAGAAAGCATGCGCACGCAAACCGGAAGTTAGCTTCTGACTGAGCTTCATCTTGCCTGTCTTGCGAATGAGGGACAACTTTATTTTTTTGAAAAAATGAGAACTAGAATGCAGTGTTGCGTATCTTTAAAAGTTGTTGTACTACCAAGAATATTGCGACAGAAATCAAAATGCAGAAAAAAAATTGCTCATTTGAATGTTTGACTTAAAAGAGCTCTCTATAAAGCTTCGTTCCTATGGCTATGGGTCATGAAGTACTTGTTTGGGTTGTTTTCGAAAACATGCATCCATCCCTGCGTCGTTCTAAATGGATTATATTTTCTTCCACTCACCTGCAACCTTCGCTAGTCTTAGCGACACCTGAATGAGACACCAGAGGTTTAGCAGGTACTTTTGAAGTCGCAGTGATCTCAGTGTGTTACTAATTCAAAAGCTGGAGCCAGGTATGTATTTTTAATCACTCACTGGGAGTTTTACTTCAGTTGTGAATCGGCCGTGAGTCCAGAGTCTCAGTATCAGTGAGCTGTGCTGAGATTTACACGATAAGGAAGGAGGAAGTTTGAAGCAGTATACCGGAGTTTTCCACCTATATTTCGCGTCACTGATCGTTCTCTAGAGAGGATTTATCTGCCAAATTACAGACTGGAATAGATTCAATTCATACCCTCTGCTATTGGTGCTAATTCTACTTTTCAGCAATCCATTTTTAAAAGGACAAGACAGAACTAAGCTTTACTCTTCAGAATTTAGCTTCAGTTCATAATCAAATTGAAAGTCTATGATTATAATGCTTCTGATAAACCTTATGTGAATAAGTTGCGAGGTTGTTTTAATAGTGGTATAAACAAACAACAACACTGTTACAATGATGAACCGACTTCCAAGCTGGGCTTCGGATATCCGGTGGACAAAACTTAGTCAGTTTGAATATGGCGAACCTAGCAGTCATGTTGAAGAAATTAAAAAAACAATGCAAACTGCAAGTGATGAGAGTGATGAAGAGTGGCTTGCTCAACTAGAAAGAGATTATGCAACAGCTAGGAGAAGACAGAGGAAATGGAATTCCCTTGAGCGAAGTCTGGTACTAGCTCTTGTTCTTAGCATCGCTATAGTTGTGTGTTTATCATCAGCAATGATCTATAATCATTACACTGCAGAAGAAGTTCCAGGTGTTTTTGAGGCTGAAGCTGAGATCTGCCAGAGCAGAGGATGTGTCGCAGCAGCCTACAACATCATGAACTATGTTGATGAGAGTGTTCAACCTTGTGATGACTTCTACAGTTATGCTTGTGGGAACTGGGTGAAAAATGTTTTTCTCCCACCTGGTCATGCAAAGTGGACTGCCTTTCATCAGGTGCTTAATAATAACTTAATGAAACTGAAGAA
This sequence comes from Hydrozoanthus tunicans, assembly GCA_026413305.1. Classification (NCBI taxonomy): domain Eukaryota; kingdom Metazoa; phylum Cnidaria; class Anthozoa; order Zoantharia; family Hydrozoanthidae; genus Hydrozoanthus; species Hydrozoanthus tunicans. Next base: position 21,616 of record JAOBAT010106079.1, read on the forward strand.
AATTTTAGATCAAAATCATGATCTAGAAAATCATGAGACTGGTGTAATCCACAAAGTAAGGGATTACTATGGAGCATGTATGAACAAAACTGCGAGAGAGAAAAATACTGCACAGTCAATGAAGGAATTGATTCATTCTGTGGGTTCTTGGACAGTATCAAGTGTTGAGGCCCCAAATGGGAATGACATCAAATCAAGTGACAATAAATCTACCAAAGCACATTGGAGTCCTGAGACTTGGAACTTTGACCAGGTTCTCAGCAAGATGCACAAATTAAAGAGCACTCCTTTGTTCTACATGTTTGTTTCTGCTGATGATAGAAATTCAAGTCAGAATGTCATCCAGGTAGGGCATACATCCTATGTCTTATTTGTTCTTTAATTTCTTTAGCAAATGTTTTATACTATTTCTCAGAGAAGCAAATGAAATGGAAACCACCAATGACTTCAACTAATGCAGTGATAGTTATGAAGAAAAATAGAAGAATTATCAAGTGAGTGAGCAGCATTTATGAGTTTGAAAATTGAAGTTTGTGTGGTAAAGTCTTAACCATTGAGAGGGATGACAAATGGTCTTTGCCAGCATTCATTAGCATGCTAACACTGCTATGATTTTGCAAGCATGGGGAGTGATTCAGCAAGCACAGATCGAAGCATTCAGTTAGAAAGTTAATAATGCACAAGTCGCAAAAAATACATAATCATTTATTTTATCTAACAAGAACTTTGCAAAAATTTTACAGTGAGCATTCATCTTTATTTTGCAAGCAAATCGAGAAACAAATCAAGTGCAAAAAAATGCAGTCACAAAAAACTTTCAAGGGCCATTCTTTAGTCTACAGTAATTGAATGAGCCCTAATTGTACCAAATACAGTATATTATTCTCCCAACATGAACCTATACTTTTCCTCTTACCAGGTTAGGAAAATTTTGTTTCCATCTTCAGTAGTTCCTGATTCCATTTTTTAATTACAAAATGGTCTATTTTGTATAGCTCATGTATATAGAGGTTAGACATTGATAAACTGGCCAGGGTTGTGAAGGGTTAAAGCACTGTTGCTTGAGATACTTAAAGTTTTGTTTAAAAACCTACCCCTCATACACAAGTATCTAAACAATATAGCTCCACTTACACAGTATCAAAAAATTCTTTACAATAGTATTTCCATTAGCTACAAACTGCCTTTGATTTGAATCAGACAAAAAATCTGCAGCTTCAATAATTAGAACTCTTAAATATCTTGTGACAGTCTTTCACAGTCTAATTCTGTACTCAACCAGGAAGTCAGGATGGCCAAGTGGTTAGCTCTTGTGTCTCCCACCTCTGTTGTCTGGGATTGAATCCTGGGTTTGCATGTGGGCTAAGATTTGTCAACCTTCTTCTGACTCTGAGGGTTCTTCTTTGGGATCTCTGGTTTTCTCTCTCAACAAAAATCAATTTAAATTAAGTTTAGCTTTACCATTTTCTTTAAGGACTGTGTCATCAGTTTCAAGTCTTCAAAAGGTCTTTAAAAGGTTAAGTTTTACAAATTAAAGTGTTTTTTCCTTTGGTCAAAGTCTGAAGCTCGTTGTGGCTATACTTTTCTTACACTGAGTTGAAGAACAATTAGAAATATTTTTTAATAAAAGCAGACAATCATCACTCAAGCATGAACAGTGTATAAAAGGTTATTGGAAAAGTGTTGACAGTGTTTACAAGTACTACCTCTTAAAGGCATTAAAATTGGAGGTTAATTCTATTTACATGATCATAGGTCTCAAATTTTAAGTTAAAGCCTCAAAAAGACTATAAATGCCTTTAGGCTGAGGTGACAGCAAGCTGTCATGCCTCTACCAGTACTGACTATTCTTCTCTCCCCACCCCTGTAAGTTACATTTGTAATATAAACATGCTGCCCATAATCTGGTGACACATTTCAGGTGCAGCAAGCCGGCATCACTTTGTCAGACCCTGACTATTACAAGAGGAATGACACAGATCAGGTATGCACACAGTATTAACAATCGTTTTAACTCAGCTTTATTCATGTATATTGGTTTACTGGGATTGTTAAAAACATTCAAAATTTTTCTAACAAAATAATATTAATACTTTTTAGTATGCCCTAATCCCCAATAATCATCCCCCCCCCCCCCACTCCAGCTCCTATCCTTTCCTAACCACCACTACTCCTAATCACATCTGCGCTTCCAACCCATCACAAACATAATCAACACCCCCACCTCCACTCCAATGTACCATCCCTAAACCCATCCCAACTTTCTGACCCATTGCCAACATAAACCTTACCTCCATCTCTTGTAGCTATCCCATTCTGCTTCATCAGCACTAATCGTTTTATAACACTAAAACCGTTACCTCATACTTCCATCCCTTAAATACACCATTTCATCTTTCATAACTATTAAACTGAGTTATTCTGTAGACCTCTTCCCAGCCAATCATCCCACGTTTTCCCCATCGCCAACATAATCGATACCTCAGTCTCTCGTAACCATCCAATTCTGTGTCCTAAGCACCAACCATTTCTCCTTATTTCATAACCTCTTTTGATTCCCCCGTCCCTTCCATATAAAGTCCCCTCTCTCATAACAGCCCCACTGCTATTTCCATTCCTTCCAGATTTCCAGTGCAGTTTCAGCACCCACTGTTTTCCCTAAATATTTTATAATCTCCTTCTCCCATTCCTTCCATTTACAATCACATTTTTCATAACGACTTCCCGCCTCATCCCATCGATTTCACTTCCAATTTACCATCCAAGCCCTTGTTAATATCCTATGCATCTAAATCAAAACCCCTTTCGCACTTCATCCCACATCCGATTTTCAAAGTGTTTGAAGTGACAGCTACCCTTGTTACTATACAGCTACTGCAGGCGTATAGGAATCTAATGGTAAGAGTTGGAATACTTCTTGGCGGGAGTCCAAATGACACACAGTTTAAAATGGATAAAGTGTTTGAGTTTGAAAGGAACTTGGCCATGATCTATGAATCAAAAGAGAAACTGAGGCAAACAGAGAAAATATATCACAAGATGTCAATTGCTGACTTGCAGAAGTTAGCGCCAGCGGTATGTGTCATTCTGTGCCATTTTTCAAATCTTGTTGTTTGGTCGTTATCAGTCGTGTTCATTGTTGTAGTGAAAACCAAGTACTGCAAAAAAAAGCATTGAAGTGGTCTTTATGGCTTTGCGTTGTCAAGACAGAAGCTTAAAGTGTACTTATCATAAAAATAAGAACTCGGCACCTATGGTTTTGACGTTGAGAAAAACGATGGTGAATAATATTTTGTCAATCAAAGTTCTCCATCTGTCTTGATTGAAGGCCGAGGAGCGACCAAGCACTGAAGGTCCTGGGCCAGAGTGACGTCATTCTCGGAACCTTTCTGTGTCCAATGCAAAATTACTGTAAACTTTAGTCTTGGGTTTTTAAATTGCTGTACCATCTTTGTTCTCTTTCTTTCCTAATTTGGAAATGGAAGTTGACTCAAACAATTGTCTTCCAAGTTCATCAAAAAGGACATAAGAAAAAAAGGATATCACGTCGAGGCGCAAAATGTTTGAACAAAATACAGATTTTGAAGCGCCAAAGGCAGCATACGAAGGTTCCAAAAAAACGTACCATAGTTTTTCCTAACATCAAAAACGTATTTAGAAATATAAGTTGAAAAATGAAGTAAAAAAAATTGTATAAAAATTGATGAACCCAATATGAAGATTTAAAAAATCAAATTAACTCACACAAGGCTTTACGTTGTGTTAGATACCGTGGATGGACTATATGAATAACATGTTCAGTAACCCAGTGACGTACGAAGAGCAAATTGTGGTTTATACTCCAGACTACTTCAAGAATATGTCAGACCTCGTGACCAAGACAGAGAGAAGGTATTGTACCTCCACAAAGGGTAACTTCATGTTTGATAAAACATTATACTTTTTATAGCCAACTCGGCGCTACGCATTTCTTTGGCTATTAACCATCTCACACCCATTGCGCGATCTCGAAATAATTGTCAAATACTTACCAACCTGTATCTGCAGCGTCTCAGTGATAAACGAATTTTATTTAATGTGTTTTTGCTATGACAACATTTGTAGTAAATTGTATCGCCACCATTGTGAGACCGAAACAGAGGTTTCATAATAAAATTTTCATGCACAGCTGGCGACAAGAATACCAAATACAACATAAAGATCATTTTTTAATCTATGATAAACTAAATCAGACGCATTAACAGAAAATGGGGCACTGCCGGAACCCTGGTGAAAAACCGTCTTGTAAATGTTTATTTATGGGTAAACAAAATAAAACTGAAAATATTTTTGCATCTGCGTATAATCTCTAGAAAACAAAAACACGACCCCTTCATTCCCTAAATAGAGTTCTTAACGGAACAGAAAAAACGAGCAGAAGTGATAAACTTGAAATGTGTGACCAAATACTGTGTCACTGTGTTATTTAAAAAGTTTTTAAAATCCCCTCAAATTAATTAACTAATTGGTTTTCGAATGAATACAAAGCAAAGGGTTGCTATTGCTAATACTAGCTGTAGGGACTGGTTACCTCGCACGATGTATTAATGTAATTGCTGATTTTTTTACAAAATAGTAAGGAGTGATATTTTAAAGCGTGGTATGGATCTTACAACCATGACTGTTACAAAAGAAATGCCCAACTTGATTTCAAACATCCATCTACGTCAAAAAATGCTATCGACTTCAACAGGAGTTTAGCCTGCGATTTTCGGGACAGCGGTCCGATACTCAAACCACAGAGCTATGTGAAGTCATCGTGAAATCGCCAATTGCAAATTGCTTGTTTTAGAAATTTAAGTGTGTTGATGTTTTTCATCAGTTACAAAGATTACGTTATTATCAGAAAATCAGAGTTTCGTACCCTGACTTAACAATTACGTAGTTAATATAAATTATTATATAGGTTACTGAAATGAATAACCGGACTTCATTATGATGTCATTGTTTGCATTTTCCTCATTAACAATAATCAAACTTCAACATATTATTATTAAGTATTGCAAGGTGAATAATCCTTAAAAGTTTTCGCTCCATAAACACAATACTTTGAAAAAAACGAGGCTTCCAAAGTTGTTAAATTACAAAGATTGAATGGATAGGTGGCAAGATTTGCTTTAACTTCATGCAGTTACTGTAATTTTAGGAGTTTTAAAAGGCTCATTTCTCCGAAATTATCCAATATATCAAGCTAAAACTTTCGACTCATTACTAACTGCGCTAGACTCTACGGAGTTTTAGACCTATTTTGTTTGAATGTGGAAGTTGGAGTTACGCATATTTTGTAAACAATGAATCCGCCTACAAAGTGTGTAGCCAGTTCTAAAAGCTCTAACAGTAGGTGGTACTGTTCCTTAGCAACGCCAGTGTCAATACCATAATATTTTTTAAGAACCACACCATCGCAATTGATGAGTTAACCAACATAGTTTAAATTACTATATTATCCTAATTTTTTTACTAAGATAAGACTCGTAATTTTGATGATATTTTCGTCACGTTAGTTTTAAGTTGAGTCTTATTGTGCGTTCAAACTTGAACAGATTGCCCGATTCACTCGGCCTTATTTCTTTTTTCCAACGACTATGGCTGAGTGCCTCATAGAGGTCATACTAACTTTCCAAATAACATGCCTTGGCAGGTTTTTTTGTATATTCAATAAGAAATATAAAATGTCTAAAATAGTAGTTGTGGTATTTATTACGTCATTGGCTCGTGAGTAAATACAGAGCAAAGGGTTGCTATTACCAACTATAGGAACTGATTCTTCCACACAATGTGTAGATGTGTTTGCTGTTTTTTTAAAAATAAGTAGTGGTATTTTATTGCCAAGTAGATTTTTACAAGTATCTTTTTTTAGATACAAATAGACAGCACATTGTCCAGAAAACGGGACTTCCCCAACGGAGTGGGGGCTTTAGAGTTCGCCAAAACTACATTATGCCTCGTACGGGCTCCACAAGTACAATCAGTCGTTGGCTTTTAAACTTTGATGAATTAATCCGAGGGGTAAAGAAAGGTTATTCTTTTGATCTGTTGGACTTAACAAAATTGGATGTTGCAAAGGGCAGGTTTTCGTCAGGATATCTTGGTGCGTTAAGGGCCTTGATTGCTCACGTCAATGAAACTGTGTTTGCGCTTGAGAATAAGTCTGGAAAGAAGATAAAAAGTATATATGTAGGTAAAACATTTGTTAAGAAACAGAAAAGGAAGAAGTTCGACATCAATGAGCCTAAAACTTGGCGAATGTGTGGTATTTCAGCAAGATGGTCGGATAAACGCGATGATTATGATGGTATGGTCGTAGAAACGTGTGTTAGCCGCTCGGTTATAAAAAAGTTCGTCGACCAAACAAATAGAAAAGCTAGGGAAGAAGGGGAGGAAGAAGTGCGTACAAATTTGAATCAACAGCATTTTGCTCTTATGCTTGAGTAAGGGTAAATGGTAAATGGTAAATGGTAAATGGACACAGCGTTAAGGTAAAAAATGAATTGTTTAAAGAAGGAAAACTTGTGAAAAAAGTACCATACAAAGGATTCGTTGTGTACTTGGCGTTTCAATATCAGGAAAACCCGTCCTCCACCAGCGAGGAAGACGAGTTGGAAAGTAGTTCCATTAGTACTGAGTAGGTAATGAGTTGCTTGGTGGAGGTGATGTTTATCAAAAACATTTCGCCAGTTATCCTAAATACTAACTATACGTTGGCCAAGACTCTGAACTTGTAAAATTGGATAGTCCAAGTCAACTTATCCTTCCTCCTGTGCAGAGAATGACAGTAACACATCTAGTCGTATCGGTACATAAGGTAATCATAGCTACACGAAGGTAAAAAGTTTTGTTTGTGATGATAGTATTTACATATTTCAAGATTACTTGAACACTAATGCTGTGAACGAAAAAAAAATTAGGGTAGTGGTTTGACCGAAACACACGCGCGTGTCTAGTGAAAGTGCTTAGAAAATTTTACACACTTAAGTGATGTGAAATAGAGTAATTCATCTTAGATTTATTTCTTGTTTTTTGATCGTGTAAGTAGTTTCCGAAACATATGTACATATAATTAAAAAGCCTAAAATATAAAATAGTTAAATGCGTCTTGCAGCGCAGTTCTTGGACAGATAGAACATCAGTTAGTTAATATCCACTAAGCTACCGGTGATGCAAATTAAAAAGGCTTTTGCTATTAATTTCTTCCATGCATGTTTGCTTCATGTTCTAAAGTTAAAGATTTCTCGCATTGTGGTAGTTACACACGAAAGCTCCTAATATGGGTTTGTTGAGTTCAAACCGGGCTACTTTTATGCTAGAAGATGAATAAAGATAATTAGTGATCAGAGTTACCAAGCAGAAAGTACCAAATTTCAAAATAAGTTTTGTTGGACTTGTTAGTGTACAGTAAATACGGTTGGCATGCAGCTTTTTTAAAACTTTTGGATTTTGGCATTTCTGAAGCCACAGTGTGAACTTATTACAGCGCTGCAAACTCAAACAGTAGCTGAAAGTTGAATAGCCTGGTAAAATATTTCATATTGATCTACATACCTTTCTTTTTGGTCTGACGCTTCGCCGGCTTCGCACATCCTTGAATACGAGTCTCTTTTTAGCACACAGTGGCTTCAAGTTGATCATAAATACTGTTTAATTTAAAGAGTTGAAAAATCTTTCAATTATGGACAACCGAATAACTTCTGTCAAATATTGAAAATATTTTGTTTTGTATAAGATATTCACAGCAGGAAGTTGAGTTCGTGGAACTTTTAAACTCTTGGTTACTGGCGTCCTTTAAACAGGTCTGGGCACGTTTGTTTACAGTTAGAGTCGAGAAAGGGGAAAATGCTGAACATAGCGATGTAGTCGATACACAAAATAGTTGCAAATTTCTGTGCTTCCACTTAAATGAAGAACTTGAAATTTATCAAGTTAAATTAGAACAAACCTTCTTTTCGTTGCTGATTTTTCTCATTTTAAAAGTGGTCTTTGTTTTATTTTATTTGTTATTTAGTGATATTTGTTTTTGTATAAACCTAGGATTAAGAACGCTTAAGTACTGTCGAGTATCTGATTCAAACGGGAATGCAATACTTAGTTCTTTGCCAATTATGGAGGTCACCCAAGAAGCAACTCAGTTGTTCTCGTACAATAAAAATTACCAATTTTAAAAGCTCTAACGAGCAAATTTTGTATTTACCGAGGTTCGTTCTGTAACTTAACAACATAGAGTGAATAAAGAACGATTCTCAGTTTTGATGAGATTATCACTAGAAATCGTCTCGGGAAAATGACTTAGCGAATCCATAATAAATTTGTTGGGATGAACTGATCAAAACCACACTTGCCAAACAATTCGTTCACGCAACACCTTAGGCTTAGTTTTTATTTGATTTAAACCGCACATAGAAACAAGAACAATTTGAGGATCAAATCGCCAAAAAATTTTAAAATGATGAGCCTCGACCAAATTTACTGAATCTTACTTATAAAAAAGTGTATCTTTTAAAACTTGGTTGAATCTGTATGATTGTTTTCTCGTTTTGTGTTTCATGATGTATAGTTGAAATTCGAAGGTATTTGCATACAGTTCTGGTCGCTGACTTCGCTTCGGGTGATATAATTATTAGAATCGGAATTCACAATGATGAACTCGGACTGCTTGGTTGGATATGGGACGAGCACAACCGTGGCCGTATAATGATGATGCTGATGTGGGTAATGAACATCTCCCCTTCCCTCCCCTGTGGTGGCGCAAACAGAAAAGACGAAAACACTTGCAACACCATATTGACAGACAGTGAAGTATGAACGCACATTTTTGACTACATGGTTCGATATTTGCCGTAATAAAGAAATCAAATGAAGATGTTTACAATACAAAACTGAAAAAAGCGAACGGTTGTTCTGACATGTGCTACAAAGTCGATTGGTGAAGAGTTAAAAAAAATTGAAGATTTTTGGGATCATAGTTAAACTCGCTCGATTAACTGTGTTTGGATGAAGATTATGAGGAAAAATATACATTGAATTTGATCAAATAGAAACATCAACCGCCAGGGTTTTGCCCTAAGGCATGAACAAAGTTTAATGAACCAAGTTTGCTGTTTTGAGAAACATCAAGCCAAAATTGACTGTTCGTCGTGTCGAATGTAAATGCGCTAAGAATTTGAGGTATAAAAACTAAACCCTTTCTCGAGCCTTCGAGAAAGGCCGTCGCTTATCTGCGGATTCTGTAGTGTTAAGCGTATGAAAATCCTTGACTCCTTCTGGACAGGAGAAATTACTGCCTGAGCTTTGGTTTATACCCGGGTTAAAGTCAACCAGCCATTGAACAACCCAGTAGTGATCCGCAAATAGCATGGCAAGTCGGGGGAAGATTAGTAGTTAATTGACCTATTTGTACAGGTACAAGGACAAATTAACACTTATATACAACTACAAGAATAGGGAAAAAAGGAAAAAAAGATGGGAGAGCGTTTTAAAAGAGAAGTGTTGTTCCTAAAAAGGAAAATAAAAAAAATGAGTTATTTTTTTTCTCGCGAGGCTGATTATTTGTCCATCAAGTTTTTTACTGCTTTGTTTATCTGGGAGATATCGGCGTCACTCATCAAGCTGGTGAAGCGCGTCTAACAATGCCTCGCGCGATTTGCCTTTAACTAGGTTAACTGGGTTTTTAGGGTTTTCTCTTAAAGAAGTTGGTATCTAATTCCAGGCCGACCTTGATCCGAATCGGTCATCAACCACTGACCGCCAATGCACCCGACTTTGGGCCTTTCTATCTACATCTGACCATGTCATTCCAAATTTCTTCATTTCTACCTCTGTATCTCTCCTCCAGCTGTTTCTTGGTCGACCTCATTTTCTTTCGCCCTTTGGGCTCCACGTTAGAGCTTGACTCGTTATGCTGGTATTTTCCTTGCACCTGGTATGTACTATCTAACTCCATTTCCGCCCCACAGTTCGTTTTTCCATTAATTCCTGGCTTATCTCTCTGCCACAATGCTTCGTTGGGGGCCGTATCTAACCACCAGATTTGGAATATTTTTCACAGACATCTTATAACAAATATCTGGATCTTCTGATGATTCTGTCTTGTTGTTTGCTACGTTTCACAGCCATAAAGCAAAACTGTTCTCACGTTGGAATTGAATATCATAAGCTTTGTTTTTGTTGTAACTCCCTAGAATTCCAAATGTTTATAAGGAGCATGTGGAAAACGGTCCTAATTACCACGTCTTTGCCGCACCTCCTTGTTGATCCAAGACACTCCCTTGGTACTTGAATAACTCCAGTTCCGTCATACATTAGGCGGGATATTTTTTCGTAACTAACGTGTAGCGGACAACCAGAAGAATGTTCATGAATGAGGGACAAGCTCGAGAATGTTTACCTTTTGTTTTTTTTTGTTTTCAGTATTTTGGCAGACTATATGGTGTGGCACCTCATCAAACCGCTGATGAACATAATGCCCAAACCGTTCAGAGAGGCCGATATGGAATTTCTCAAGGTAGAGAAAGGGATCGAGGGTGGTTCACCGACGTGGAAGACCTGCGTCATAAAAACTGACTCAGTGTTCGGGTTTTCTACTGGAGCGCTGTTTATTAACGAGAATGAAGGAAGAGACGTAAAGAGCGAGGTAACAAAGATAATAATCATTCGTGTAACTTGTGGAAAATGAAAGAATTTTAATATAACTGATCATAGTCAGTGCATGATCGGTTTCTAGAATGATGGCGTCCTTCGAAACCTGCACCAAGATTTAAAAGTTTTAGTAAGACTTTGTAATCTACTTTTTCGTCTTTTTGTGTGTTGAGTATCTATTTGTACAATTTTGATCATGTCTTCAAGTGTTAATATACTCATATAAATTGCTGTTGTTGCTTCTCTATACTAATTTAGTGTTATCATTTTCTGTATTTCTACTGTATTGTATTGTATTTGTTTTGTTCCCCGATCTTTCAGCAAGTTTAGAAGTAGCTGTTGTGTATCACCCAGCTTGTTTAACCTCGAGGTTATTCTGGGTGACACTTACCTTCACTCGTCTCACTTAAAGCATAGTTGTAGTCTTTTCTTTTCCACTCTTCCTTGTTCTTGTCTTGCTTGTCTTTCTGTGGTCGCCTATTTGTCTTGTTGTCACGACGTTTCGGCGTCTCGCCCTCTTCTTTCGTGACAACAAGACAAACAGACGACCACAGAAAGACAAGAAAGACAAGAACAAGGAAGAGCGGAAAAGAAAAGACTACAACTATGTGCATAAAGATCTCCACCCTCGCCCAACCAAAGAGTTCTTACTATACATGTACAGTATTGTACGGTATGAGTAAAGTCTAGTTGTTCATGTTGTTGGTTAGGTATAATTGCAAATGCTGCTGTTTTTGATAATTTATCGACTGATTACACTCCTTTCGGTCCTTTGTCAAGGAAAACTAGCATTGCTATACTTCATCATGTCTCATTAATTCAACAAGTTGTAGACTTTTTACCCCTACAAAGGACTGTTCTGTGCTCCTACGCGCAGTAATCGTATACATCGAATGTTTTCTATAATGGTAAAGTAGGTGAAGGAACAGGCAAGTGCAAGCTTATTTCAGACAGACAATGGTTGATTTGTACACGCATGTAAGAATATTGGAAAAAAGTTGAGTATTCTATTCTCTTTCGCTATGCTCAGGCGAATAGAAAATATTTCTAGTTTATATTAAATGTAATAACACTCAATTGTTGAGAGGCATGGCGCACGGATCAGTGCGTCAGTTATTAACACCATTGGCTGTTTGTTACAAAAAGAGTAATCCAACAAAAAAATAAAGGGCCTTGGGAGCGAAAATGGCCCTGTATAGTTGTGCGGCGTCAAGTGAGTATGAACTCAATAGGGATCGGTTTATATGCAGAAACAAATCATCGGGGTCAAATCGAGTTGAAAACTGTAAATTACATACATGCCAACAAGAAATGCCAATAATCTTGTCATTTTCATCTATGCGTGACTGTAACTAAATTAAATCCGGTTAGCGTTATGCTTTTCGGGAAGGTCAAGTAAACAGTAACTATGATGAGCTTAAATGAATACACAATGGATAATCCAAGGTGATTTTGTGAGGCCTGAAATATGAATTGCCCGATGTAAACTATGAACGAGTACAGATTCGCATTAGTAAAATGGTGGATTGCAGACTAAGACCAGTTTTGACAAGCGTCCATCTCGGAAGAGTTACAGCCTCTTATAAGCAGCCGGGTCGAAAAATTAAGGGGCGCTCCCAAGGACGTTCGTTCAAACAAATACGATATATGTCTTTTCAATTAACAAAATACGGTATATACCTTTTAATCAACCTAGATAAAGGTATACTAGACGGAAAATAGAAATTTAATAAATAATTCATTTTGATTCAGGCGGAGACGATGATTGGCTCAATAAAGGAGGCTTTCAGAGCCAACTTGCCCAAAGTTAAATGGATGGATTCAGAGACGAGAGTTCGGGCCGTTGAGAAGGTAGACGTCAATATGTTAAATTTTCCTTCCTTTTTTCCCTGTTCCCCAATTTTCTTCTTTTTGAGTGTTTGTAGAAGTTCTGCCACCTCGTCGTTGTGACCGTTTAAGTTCTAAAGGTCAAAACGTGTTTTCCTAACAGTGTTTTTCCAATGAAGCATTAACGCAGATAACATGCAGACAGGCTCAAGTTCCAATACAACGTTTGAATTCAAGTTTAAATACTATCCACGGGGAGTAATGCCCGCTACCTATGTGGCCTTAGTGCCATATATTAGTGGTTGCTAACACTCTGGCTCCCTATTATCTTCATGTGTGGATGAAAGGGTAACGCCCGCCCCCTTAGATCTTAGTACCAACTATTAGTGGCTGCTATCACTCAGACTCCCTATTATCTTAATGTGTGGATGAAAGGGGTAACGCCCGCCACCTATGTAGCCTTAGTACCAACTATTAGTGGCTGCTATCACTCAGACTCACTATTATCTTAATGTGTGGATGAAAGGGTAATGCCCGCCACCTATGTGACCTTAGTACCAACTATTAGTGGCTGCTATCACTCAGACTCACTATTATCTTAATGAGTGGATGAAAGGGTAACGCCCGCCACCTATGTAGCCTTAGTACCAACTGTTAGTGGCTGCTATCACTCAGACTCACTATTATCTTAATGTGTGGATGAAAGGGTAATGCCCGCCACCTATGTGGCCTTAGTACCAACTATTAGTGGCTGCTATCACTCAGACTCACTATTATCTTAATGAGTGGATGAAAGGGTAACGCCCGCCACCTATGTAGCC
>JAOBAT010106080.1:0-15195 GCA_026413305.1 Hydrozoanthus tunicans
TACAATAACCTGTTTTATGTCTTCACCGTGTAAAATTAACTGTGTTAAGTTTTGTAATAAAGTTTGACTCTCTCTCTTACAAAAGTAGTACAATTTAGCGATGCAAGTTGATAGTAAATACGAATATTGAGCCCAGCTTGAACTGATGCGTGTTTGTAATATCAGTAATAACTATTATCATAATATTTATTCTCTTACAATAGTTTGCTACTGCTTAAAGCGCAAAGTGCTATTGCTTAAAACCGGAGGGGTTGGCACGTTTGTAAGATTATGCCTCCTGATCCTGAGATCACTGGTTCGATCCCCTGCCTGGTCTGAGGGTTGAATGTTCACTTATACATACATACATACATACACACATACACACACACATACACAAATACATACACACATACATACATACATACATACATACATACATACATACATACATACATACCTACCTACCTACCTACCTACCTACCTACCTACCTACCTACCTACATACATACATACATACTTTATTTCCACATCCCCTGAGAGTTTTTCAGTGGAAATGTTACAAAAACAAAAACGACCACAATTAAGAATCCCAACTGATTGGAGGCAGATCAGTTGGCTATTTACAAGCGTGGTGGATTTGACTCTGGGATCACTGAAGCCAAATCCTGTCGGTGGTCAGAGTGGGATTTGAACCCGGGACAACTGCATGCAAACCCGGCACCCTAACCACTGAGCCACGCTGCCTCCTCTCCTTCACTTGCCCGCCGCTAAATTCCATCCTTCCGGGGTCAATAAAATGAGAACCGGCGCATACATGGACCACTTTGATCGGGCTGGCAACTGCATTTGTATATGCGGTAGTATAGTTGGTCGGGGCATCAGCAAACCTCCCTCCTGGGAGCCGTTTTTTCCACCGACAGGCCCCCCACCCCCCTCCCCGGGAACAACAGATGAGACCCGCCCCAGTCCCCAAGAAAGTCCTGCACCCGACCCCTTCCCCCATAGGTATGTTTTTGAAACATATGAGAGCCCATGAACCCCAAGGAAGGTTAAAGAGAGCAAAGAGCCATCCCTCCCGCAATCGGAAAGAAAGCAAAAATAGTTAACACTACAGTACTAGTACTTAGAGAACGAAGGGACAGCCCAAGCCCCACCCACTGGAGAAGTATACGTCTCTGTTTGCTTTCCCTGGCTTATTTGACCATGAGAAAAACCATGTGTTTTATTCGTTTTGTTGTTTTTAATTTATTGCACCGGACACCCATGTCCGCGGCTATGTCTTGCCGAAATTTACTTTTTGTACTTCTGTTGCCATGGTCATGGCGGAATTCCATTTTGTCGAAATTTTCTGTTTATACTTACGTCACCATGGGCACGGCGGACATCAATTTCTGAGGTTATATTTTGCATAATTCGTCTCCGGGTGACTTGCACCTAAATAAACAAAAACTTAAACTTACTTTATTTATTTATTTATCTTTGCGTTCCAATGTGTACGGCGCAATATCTAAAATTGCTTGTAAATTCTCTAAAAATCCAGAACTCCGTCAATCGATGGGGAATATCCGTAAGGGTCGTTGTGGGAAGTTTTATCGCGATAGCATGCGAATTGACGGAATTTTAGTTCTTTAAGTCGGCCTCGGCCATGCATGTTAATTTTGAACATTGTTAAAAGCGCATTCTAAAATTGCTTTAAATTCTCTAAAAATCCAAAACTCAAAAAACTAACTCCGGCAATCGATGGGTAATACCCCTTAGGGTTGTTGTGGGAAGTTTTATTGCGATATCATGCGAATTGACGGAGCCTTAGGGTTTTTTCAAGAAACTTCGCCCCTCAACAACAACAACAACAAATTAGCAGCGTTTTGGGGACCAGTTCCTGGTCCAAAACCAAAAACAATTTCTTGCAATGTCAGTTTTAGTTCCCTTTCGTACGCGTGAGTAAAAAGTTACTGGAAATTTGGCTGTAGAGAAAAATATTTCCTATATCTTTAAGTCACGTACACTGTTTGAGCTTCCTTGAACTTGCATAACTGTTTCACTCCCAAGATGATGAGTACAGGAATTCTCCTAACTTGTATCCAAACATTTTCTGCTAAAAGGTTGGGATCGGCTGGAGAAAATTGCAACTCATCTAAAAGGAAATTTCAGTGAGCAAGTCTTGTTTGCCCAAAACAGAAGCCCAATTTGTTCTACAGTGGATAATTGGCTGTACAATATTGTTGGTCATAAAACAAACTATTATTAATTTTTTTCCATATCAGCAATTGAAATTTGATTATTCTGCGTATGAACCTAACGCGAGGAAACTTAGTTTAGTCATTTTCACAGTTTTAATTTCCCGCGAGCCGCCATTTTGAAACGTGACTTGTTTCGGTTTCGTTTCCAGATCTCTCTCTAGTTCATTGCTATTGTATTCTTCGATAAATGGAAGTTTTGTTGTTTGGTGAACCCCTTTGTTGGTGCTATAGGATCGTTCACCTCGAACAAAAAAGCCCTTTCTAAGTGACCAAACACTTTGTCTCACAAACTTGGTTGGTTTCTGAGCCTCAGTTGTTTAAATTATTGTGTGATTTAACTGTTTAGTGAGTCCCTTGTTGTGTGAAACAGAACCATTTATCTCGAACCAACTTAGATTCTCCATGTTTATGAAATCTCCAGCGTCGTTGTTGAAAAACACAGGACGAGCTCTTGGTGTCGAACTAACCCTGTTGGTAATCCTCGAATATCTACTCTTCTCTTTTTTCAAGCGAAGCAGTTTCTTTGTTTCCCTTTTGTGTCTTTCCCGGAGCTCGTTATAGGTTTTGGTGATATTCTCGTGGAATTCTTCCACCACTGCACGTGCTGCTTTCTTGGTTTGTAAGTACTGGAGATGAAGATTCGTCTTTTTGGCTGAGTCTGCAAAAACAACAGAAATTAAACTCTACGAATGTAAATTTATAAGTTCTGCAGAATAAAGAAGAACTCGAAGGGAACCCCCAAGGACAACCGGGAGAGGTCGTCCCAACAACACCTGGAGGACACCCAGATAAAGATGGAAAGGCTGACACAGGGAGAGAACAAAAGGAAGCCAGGGATGGTGTGAAGCCCGATGTGCCACCCAGACACGGAGAGGATTAAGTGAGAAAGAACGAAACACAGGCACTTAAAGCCTGCAGCAAGTCTAAGGAATGATTTTAAAAGTAGACAGTAGGAGTGCCTGTGCACGAAAGTAAATCAATTTCCCATACAAGGTCTTATAAATTTAGTCAAAATTTTAAAATCGAAAATATCGGAAATAAAGTTTACCTACTTTGAGTTCACCTTGTGTTTGTATCTTAAGTGTGTTTTTGGCACGAGTGACACAGCGATCGCAAAATCTCCCTCGAAAACACTTCCAATCGCGTCCAAAATTCACACAAGAGGTGAATTCAATATTTTCGATTTTAAACTTTGGTTAAATTTTTGACTTTGTATGGAAAATTACATCTATATTCAAAGCCATTCTCTTAGACTTGCTGCTAGCTAGGGGTGCCTGTGCACGAAGGTAAATAAATTGGCCTATCTTATCTTGGTCCCCTTTCTGCTAGTTTTATCTCTGACTATACCTACTTGTTCGAAAATCTTCGGAAAGTATATCAGCGACCAATCAGCGCTTAGTAATTTTGCTCTGAACTTAGAAAAAATGCCCCCGCTGTTATCCAATCAGCTCGATCGAAGTATTTTTGCCCTCTATTCAATAAATATTTTTTTCAAAGTGATTACCTGCCCCACGTCGGTTACTCCATATAACATGAAAGGTGATTCCACACACAATGGCAACTCCCAGTGAAACCCCTAAACTCTTCACACTGATCCACAACAACCTGTTAGTCGATGGTTCTTCGCCATTCTCTTGTTTTCTTCTCTCAGGAGTTTTCTGAAGATTGATAATCATGAAACTTCTGAAATTATTTCCTAAAATTTCAATTAAGCTTTACTTGACACAGATAAAAATGATCATTACAAGCACTTACATAACATCAATACCAAAAGGGATAAAATTACCAAAGATGAAGATTCAATAAGCGAGTTTTTTTTTATTGTTCTATAACACTAAGCTCAAACTCAGGAAGAACACACAATAACTAGCGATAGTACGAAAGCATGTAAAGACACAAAAGCTGCCGCGAGGTCGGTTTTGTTGAGGGAGGAAAACCGGAGTACCTGGAGGAACTCCCCCCCCCCCCCGAGTCAGATTGAGTCAAATCTCAGACCACTTGGGAAGTCCAGGACTCAACCCCATGAACAAAGAGGTGGGAGGCACGAGTGCCAATCGCTCGGCCGTCTTGACTAGTAGCAGAGAGCGTTCGCTAAACACTGTTTTCCAATTATTTTCAGTTTCTCAATTTAGTCTAAAGTAAAATCTGAAAAACTTAGAAACTCAAGTTGGCGGCGAAACATTCGTGTACATTTTATAAACTATTATTATCACATCATGATTTTGCTACGGTTATCTTTTCTGTAAAACTCTAGCCATTTTAAAAGGCTGTTATTTTTATGTTTTACGAAAAGTCTTCTTTAGACCAAAGGGAAGTTTGTTGTAATATCAATTTCTTAGGCGCTCTACAAAAAAAGCGGCCCAGGAGGGGGGGTGGGGATGGCGGAGGGACTCCCACATGTCGTCTGGCGGGGGTGCTCCTCGGGAAAATGAAATTCCACCCCTAAAAGATACCAACCTTAGCGTGGTCAACCAGAATTTCAACACCTAAAAGACACCATAAAAAGATATCTACTGAGCCTAAAACATGACTCTCTAATACCAGCTATAATCGCACAAAAAACAACGGCTAGATACAGCCTAGATCAGTAAAAGCATTTCGTGTTTTCGCAGCAAACACCCTAAAAGATATGTACCTCGAACCCGAATCTCCACCCCTAAAAGATACGACGAGCACCCCTGTCCGAAGACATATGGAGGTCCTCCTCCGGGAAATCGACCCTACCTCTTTCGTGGCTGTGATATCTTGTCTGCCAGCACTTTGAACAAGCCTAGAGAGTTCCGCCCGGTGACTTTTTAAGTTCTGTAGAAAGAGTTTCTCAAGTTTTCCAGCATCCCGGCTGAGGCAAGCTCCAAATGCGAACGGGCTCTCCATTACCTTGCTAAATGTACACCAAGAGTCGTTGAACAAATCTCTTCTGTATCCTGCCACATTTCCATCTAAAATTACGCTCCCCAGTTCCCCCGAGCTCAGGCTTTGTGCTAGGGCCGTTATGTTCTCATAAATCACACCTGAAAATTTGCAAACACTTTGTCATAGAACTTCCGACACTACCAAGATACTTCTTCTAGTTTTATCAACTCAAATGTTGGGTCTAACCAACTCAGATAACAGGGACTTTAAGAAACGAGAACCCCGCCGATGACGGTAGAAAACGATGGTGAACACAATAGCTGAACGCCGGAATGTACCGTGCGGGCTACATCCGCGCCGTCGTCTTGAAATTTAAGTTTTTGTGACTACGAGAACGACCAATGGAAAGTTTCGTCAATCGTCGTAATTTACATTGGAAATTTTTTATCTTTTACTGTTCACGGACAAAAGAGAAAGCAAACTAGCCTAATGTGAGCAAAATCGCAAGCAAGAAATGTGTATTTTGTAAGCTGTCGTCTTCGACATTCCCGGCCTCGTTCATTACTGTCCCTTTTGAAGCCCCTGCCTTGAGGTCTTAAAGTTTTGTTTCAATAATATGGTTTAGAATTAGGAAATCCTTTGAGGCAAATACGTAAAACATGCATGAGGCTGTTTACACCTTCAATGTTCTTTTTTTTTAGGTTGGGTCGAATTAACGTAAGAACTTCAAACACTCATAACAATATAATACATTACAATACAATACAACAAAACACAACACAACACAACACACACAACACAACACAATACAATACAATACCAAACCATACCATACAACTGAAACATACCATGCCATACCATACCATCTCATACTATATCATACCATTCCATACAATACAATACAATAACGTTCCATACCATACCATCGATACAATACAATGCAATATAATACAATACAATACTACACAACATAACCCAACAAAATACAATACAATACACTACAAAACAATACTACAATCATTAAACAAATCTAAAATAGCTTGAAAGAATGATTAAAATAAGCACGCCAATTTTTTGCATTTTCATTCACGTATGGTCAGCAAAGATTTTTTCTGTGTGTATTTAGCAGCAGTTTACCTTTTTCACTAAAACCTGATCTCACCTGATCCCCTAACTTTTCTGGCCACATTTACATAGTAATCCTCAGGCGTGTCTCGGATTACACCAACAGTTTTTCCTGGGTTGGATTTTATCGTTTCTTCAATCACTGTTACTGACGTTGTTGATGTTATAGCGCTCACCAGTAACCCGTTTATTATGACACCATACAGAAACCACAATATTGCCAAAACTCGACCGAGGTAGGACTTAGGGTAGCAGTCACCATATCTGTGCATTACAAATAATGTTTTAAAGTAATTTCGTGAAGAATAAGAATTTAGCATTAACGTTTAGCGTTAAGAGTTTTCTAGACTTAAAAACTTCACAAAATATTTTTCAGCCTCAGTTTCTTTACAGTTACAGTTTTCATTATGGTAAGATACCATTAGATATTCTTTGCTAGTCTCCCTCAACCTACAGATGTCATTAAGACAAGATACCATCAGATACCATTTGCCTATATCCCTTACCCAACGGTTGTCATTATAGTAAGATACTATCAGATACCATTTGGTAATACCCCTTACCCAACGGTTGTCATTACAGTAAGATACCATCAGATACCATTTGCCTATATCCCTTATCCAACTGTTGTCATTATAGTAAGATACCATGAGATACCATTTGGTATTATCCCTTACCCAACGGTTGTCATTACGGTAAGATACCAACAGATATCATTTGCCTATATCCCTTACCCAACTAATGTCATTACAGTAAGATACCAACAGATATCATTTGCTAGTCCCCCTTACCAAAAAGCAATCATTATGGTAAGGGACCATCAGATATCTTTTGCTATTCTATTTTACCCAACAGTTGTCATGAGGAAAAGACACCAACAGATATCTATTGATAGTCTCTCCTACCCAGCAGTTGTCATTATGATAGAATATTTTCAGATATAATTTGCTAGTCTCTTTTGGCCAACAGTTGTTATTATGGTAAGATACCATCAGTTACCATTTTCTAGTCCCTCTTACCTAACATTTGTCATTATGATAAGAGATTATCAGATATTATTTGCTAGTCTTACTTACCCAACAGTTGTCATGGTAGTAAAAGACCACCACATACTACTCCAAGCGCCTTTGATAAATGAGCTAGGAAAAAATTCCTCATTGCTTCGAAGTTCCTGCAAAGAAAACCTTTACAGTTTTAGTAATTTCCAGCAATTTTTGTGCAACAAAAAGAAGCTTGGGTTTTTCACGTTTTGTAAGCGTTTGATTGTGTTTTTTACTAGAGAAAGAAAAGAGCTTTTTTTAATGCTGTCGTCTGGTTTTATTACCAATAACCAAATCATCATTACTCGTACTTGCTGCAACGTTATTCCTTTCAGCCCATAACTTAATTCTCCTTACTAACATATAAAAACAAAATAAGTAGTTTTGTAGTAAGAAAATTGAAGTTGATCATACAAGGTTGGAAGAGTATTGTGGGTGATACAAAATACAACTATCATCATTCAGAAACTGACTCCATTGCCACCACTTAGATTAGCACCTTCAAAGGAAATCTGTGGCAACTATGTTTTCTACAAAACTTGTTATGGTCTCACCTGGCTAACTATTATGTGAGTTAAGTAAAACAAGAGTGTTGATATGCTTATGAAATGAAAAAATTTATTGATTCAGTGGATAAACCTTGCTAAGTGAGGAACATCAGTGGAAAAAAAATTGCCAAAATCTTTTATGGTTAACATTAAACGTTTTAACTGAAGACTTCATTAGGGATTCCGACAAACTTGCATTTTTTGAAAATGCTGCAAGTTCATTATCTTTAAAGCATTTAAACCAAGTTTGGGCTGCTGATGTAACTCGAGGTATAGATAGATCAGCAGATTCTATTTGGCTCATATTCATCCAAAGGTTATGTATTGGCGGCAGATTTTGAAAAGTGCAAATTTGTCGAAACCTCTTGGTGACGCATTCAGTTAAAATGATTAAGAGTTAACCATAAAGATTTTGACATTTTTTTTCACCGCTATTCCTCATATAGCAAGTCTAACCACTGAAATTATTAAATTTATTTATTAATTTTAACTTAAGATACGAGGATGACGTCCTATGGATATTTCACTTCTTGTTTACTCTTTTCAGGCAAAGATGGCTAGTTTCCATTCCCTTTTGTCCGAATTACCCTTTGTAAACAGAAAACAGGCAAATGAAAATAGACAAAATTTTCTCTAGGTCGTCCACGTAATTGTTAAAAATTCAAAACTGAGCTTTTCACGTTGTAATATTCAAGTCGACAGCGTGCAGGTGACCCGCACGGTGCATTCCGACGTGCAGCTATGGTGGTTACTATTGTTTTCTGTCGTCGTTGTTTGCCTTGCCGTCCTCGTGTCTCAAGATCCCTATTATTATTATTATTATTATTATTATTATTATTATTATTATTATTAAATTAATATTTACCAACCAAAAACCAAAGTAATATTCCAGCAATCACCATCCATACAACATAGGCCACAAAATACGGCCAGCAGCTGAACAAAGAAGATGTCATGGTTTTCACAAGAAACTCCGGTCCCTTGATTTTCTTTATCAAAATGAAACCAGGTATTTCTACTATTGGGACACAGGTAAAGCCTTTAAACTTGTTGTATCCTTTAGGAAGTGCCAATGGTATGACAATGTCAAACCCTCGAGATCCGATTAGAGCATCGACTTCTGCCGACCTGCGCTTTCTCTTTGATGCTGTTAACGCTAGCGGCGATGAACGAAACTTAACGTCTGTGTGTCCATGTGAAGGACAAACACCACACGCTTCCTTCACCATGTATGAAATAAGCTTTGGAACGATTCCACTTGGTGATCTATTGATTACAATTGTGTAGGGAGGATAAACCAACCAGTAAGTGTTCAACTCTTTGGGACACCGGCACGTTTCTGTTGACAATAAAAAATGCTCGGAACTTGAGCAAACATGCATGTTAGGAATTCTGTAATAATTTTCATTTCAATTTGTAGCTTGTAAAATTATATTTTATAATTAGTCATGTATGAAGTCGGACCTAATAGAACTCTATGTTTGAACTCACATATGCATGAAGTAATGATCACCACGCACAAGGAACTATGGGTTCACATGGAAGGACAGTATAATTAACTGTAAAATATTCTAAATGTTGTGATTTTCTCTGAAGTTGAGTTAGATTTGTAACGAAGATTGAGTCAGAATTATAAAAGAATCTCGAATCAAACCGACAGCGGTTGTTTCAGGGTCGGTTTTTATCCGTTTTCATTCAATGCATTCTGTACGGTAAATCATAAGTTCCATTGTGACATGGAAATTAAAAGTTACAGTTAGTATCATCGGATTGACTACCTTAATGATAATTTAAACCACCTTTTTTCCTTTTTTTATCTCAGTCTATCAAAAAATAAGAAATTTAAGAAAATTTATATTTAAGTCATGTATGAAGTCGGACCTAACAGAACACTATGTTTGGACTGACATGAAGTAATTATCATCAGGCACAAGGAACTATGGGTCCACATGGAAGGACAGTACAAATAACTGTAAAATATTCTGAATGTTGTAATTTTCTCTGAAGTTGAGTTAGATTTGTAAAGAAGATTGAAAGAAAAAGTAAGAAATTTACCTGCAAGGATGCTTGTGCTCATGCTCATCAACCGAGCTTTGCTCCTAGCGATTGGTGTTACAGTGATGTTGTAGGTAGTGTACGACTCCAGTCCTGTTATCTCAACCATGGTAGACCTATCATTCAGTACAAGATTCTTTATGGTTTTGTCTAGGGCCGGAAAAGACGCAACCTGAAATGCCTTATAAGTAACGTCGTACCCAAACAGGGAAATCGGCACTTTCTCCCACTGGATGAGCAAAGATGTTGCACTGGTATTCATTTTGTTTGATGTCAGCTTTGTTACAGAAAAATCTAAAACAAAGAGCTCGATGTAAGCGAAAGTTGTTGATTCTAACAATAAGTATGTGCTTCAACTATTTAACGCTTTAATAGTCTTGGATTAAGAACTTGAATCCTCCTTCATTTGTTACTAGTGTTACTGAAACTCCAGCTAATGCCCACTAGTGCGTTTGTGAGTGCCATTACTAATTTCTATGACATTAATTTCTTTGAGTACTTTGGGAGAATTTCAGATCTCATCTTAGAGAGTTATTGATGGTTAGTGATGTTCTCAACACTAACTCACCTATTTTTATGTAAGAGGAGTTAAAGTGTGGACGAACGCAGAAGGAGTGAAAGGGTTAAAAATGCTTTTACGACATATGACTCGATCAACTAAAAATTGGCTAAACTCCGCCGAGGGAAGTTTAGAGAAATGGTGTTTCGAGAGTCACTGATATCTTCTGACATACAGCTGACGCTTGACATGTCAACCCTTTTTTACGTCTGATTCAACCGCCGCATGCTTAAAGTTAAGGCACAA
The DNA here is from genome assembly GCA_026413305.1 of Hydrozoanthus tunicans. NCBI lineage: Eukaryota > Metazoa > Cnidaria > Anthozoa > Zoantharia > Hydrozoanthidae > Hydrozoanthus > Hydrozoanthus tunicans. The sequence continues at coordinate 10,649 of JAOBAT010106080.1, forward strand.
TTAATTTAACAGAAAGATTAGTTTGTAATGTCTTTCTTTTCATACTTGTCAAGACATTGTTGGCGAACAAACAAACAAATTTTCTCAACAAACCTTTAGGCAAGATTACAACTTGTGGTGACATCGATTGGAGTTCTTTGGTCGAGGTAGGCTGGGTACCTGTCACTTTAGTCATAACATCTGCCATGGTGAAAATAGATCTGCTTTGCAGTGCTCTGTGTTGCTGTGATGACATCGTTTGATGTTCTTTTGTTGAGGATGGCTGGATACCTGTTACTTTAGTCATCACATCTGATATTGTAGAAATAGATCTACTAATTTGCGATCGGGTGTGTTGCTGTGATGACATAGTTTGATGTTCTTTTGTCGAGGATGGCTGGATACTCGTCACTTCAGTCATCACATTTGGTATATTGGAAATAGATCTGCTTTGCAATGGTGTGTGTTGCTGTGATGACGTTTGATGTTCTTTGGTCAAGGATGGCTGGATATTCGTCACTTCAATCATCACATCTGGAATGGTGGAAATATATCTACTAATTTGCAATGATGTGTGTTGCTGTGATGACGTTTGATGTTCTTTGGTCAAGGATGGCTGGATACCCGTCACTTCAGTCATCACATCTGGTATGGTGAAAACAGATCTGTTTTGCAATGGTGTGTGTTGCTGCAATGATATCGTTTGATGTTCTTTGGTCGAGGTAGGCTGGATACCTGTCACTTTAGTCATAACATCTAGATCTGCTATGGTAAAAATAGACCTGTTTTGCAATGGTGTGTGTTGCTGTGATGATATCGTTTGATGTTCTTTGGTCGAGGATGGCTGGACATTCGTCACTTCAGTCATCACATCTGGTATGGTGGAACTAGGTCTAATAATTTGCAATGGTGTGTGTTGCTGTGATGACGTTTGATGTTCTTTGGTCAAGGATAGCTGGATACCCGTCACTTCAGTCATCACATCTGGTATGGTGAAAACAGATCTGTTTTGCAATGGTGTGTGTTGCTGCAATGATATCGTTTGATGTTCTTTGGTCGAGGTAGGCTGGATACCTGTCACTTTAGTCATAACATCTAGATCTGCTATGGTAAAAATAGACCTGTTTTGCAATGATGTGTGTTGCTGTGATGACGTTTGATGTTCGTTGGTCAAGGATGGCTTGATACCCGTCACTTCAGTCATCACATCTGGTATGGCGGAAACAGATCTACTTTGCGATGGTGTTAACTTTGAATACATCGTTTGGGGTTCTTTGGTCAACGTTGGTTGGACAACCGATACTTCAGTCGCTGCACGATTAACGGAAAAATATAATGCTAGTTATCGAGTTTATTAAATTGATTGTCACATGCAAATTCTTTGGCGTGATATATCAAAATCTCTATTAAGCCTATTGTAATTGGAATGCAACAGTTCTGTGGGCACATCGTTTGGCACTCGATGTTCTATTGAGACATTGTGTTTTGTCTTATAACATTTTGACTAAAAAGTCACTTGAGAACAGGCAATAGGACTCAATGTTCCCTTCGAGGCCTGCCACGTGGAACTGACGTCTTTATCCCAAAAGATTATTCATACTGATTATAGATACGTCATACTGACTTCCTTATCCCAAAAGATTATTCATACTTTTAATTCAAAACATAAAGATAATATAGTTATTTTTATTTCAAAAACGCAAGAAGATTTTATTACCTGAGAGTTAAGTCGCCATCTTGATTACCCATAATGCATAGTAAATTATAATGCCAACTAATGTTCTAAAAAGCTCGATTTAGATTTAAATGCTTTAAAATTAGCATTAAGTTAATTGAGGAGTCAGGATGGCCGACCGGTTAGCGCTCGTGCCTCCCACCACTGTGGACCCGGGATCGAGTCGATCGAGATTTGTCGATCTCAATCTGACTCCGAGGGTTTTTCTCCGGGCTCTCCGGTTTTCCTCCCCAGCTAATTCTATCTGGCTGTGGAGCTGTGCTCCGAGGTCATGCATGGGCCATATAGTGGCAGCAATGCTTTCGGTCCGACCTCGTTGAGCTGCGTCCTTCGCAATTCAGTCCATGACTGCAAGTAAGGGCGATTAGATATTATATTATTATTATTATTATTATTATTATTATCATTATTATTATTATTATTATTATTATTATTATTATTATTATAAGTTTTGTGTTATTCTAGGCCTGTTTTGGTAGGGCCACGTATACTAAATAGCAAAGTTAGCTGAATTAATGCTGTTTTTCTTTTTAAACGATTTGATCCTTAATGAGTGTATCTAAAAGTGTTGTTAGTGACTTAAAATAACATTTTGAAAACATGGTTTTACGTTATTTTGATTCCTGAGTCAAGATTTAATGTTCCTTACTGTTATAAACACTTCACAAATCGGCCTCAAGTCTAAATTATTGAAAAACAGTTTGAGAAAAGAAATTACATCAATGTCGTCAAATTTTTCAAATGACGTCACATTTGACGTCACTAGAAAAAAAATTGATACCTACAATAAAACTAAAATAAAAACAACTACAAACACACTTCCAAATAAATTTTAGGAAAACTCCGAAAACTTGGTGGTGTTTTACGAACTAGTGAAAAAAAAACGTTGGAGCGTCACCTTTCCTTCCTGAGCTAACTATCTCAACACTCTCTACTTAAAGGTAGATCTCGAAATTCCCTAAAATTGGTGAAAAATTTTGGTCTCGCCCATGAATTTGACATATGAGGAACTTTAACTCATATACCTACCGTTGTTTAAACACGGGCAAAGTCTTATTGTTGAAGGTCGAGCAGGTATGCTTTCGCAATTGAACTGCTTATCAATCGATTTCCATCTGTAGCATAAATATGTTTTTTCTCCGGCAATTCTATTTAGATAGGAAGGTCCGGCAGCTCTGCGCAACCATTTCTCATACTTTTCGCTCGTATTGCAAGGTTTTCCAAGCAGTGACTGAAAGATGTCAAGGACGTTTTCATCTGTAAGCCCGTGATCCTCTACGGCACAAACCAAGCCACGTGACTGACAGACGTAGTCACAGCTGACAAGAGGTGTTTCCTGTAAATAGTAGCCGATGGCTACAAGAAAACAATATGAGCAACAGTTTCATTGTGGGAATAAAAATAGAACAGCAAACAATCAGATTAAGATTGAGACTACAGGAGGATCTGTTTAAAACTGTTTTGTCATGACGTTAAGATAGGCTCTTCGGGCGGTTGTTTACGCAGTCTAAATTGCATATACATACACAACCGCGAAGATCTTGTCATAACGTCACTGCATATAACCTCAGTAAAAATCGTAATAATTACTGTTTTGTCACATAGAAGCTTCAGGTTGTTTCAAAAACGACTGAAAATTGGAAAGCCATCTGGGATGGCACAAGCACTTGCTATCGTTTAATATCTTGGACGGCGGAACCGGGGGCGGGTGGTTGGGGGGAGGGATTTGGCGGGTTTGCAGTTTGCGGAATTCAAATGATTGTCACATTTAGTTATGTTATTACAATTCGTCAATTAATGCTTCAATAAAACTTTCCGTTTGTATATTGAACAAATCCTGGTAACTTAAAGTAGTACTACACTCCGTACAACAAAACAAAGACTGAGGAATGCTCTTTTCAACTTTTTTGGCCTACCTACTGCTTAACTGTCCAAATATGTAGCCCGAATGAACGCTACCCTAGCTTCTTGTTGTCTTAGAGTTTGACTTTGTTTTCATTAACCTATTGTTCTTTTAGTGTTGTGTCACAGGTGTAAAGTTCTCAAACTATATATATATTAGCATGTAGTGAAGAATCTAATCTGTAGTTTGACCTAACGAGCGTTGTCGAGCTTTGTCTATTTCAGATAGCGTTTTTATCAAATTTAGAATTAACTATGGACAAATCTACAAACCTTTTCTTATGCGGTCAATGCATGAATTTACTGAGTATTAAAACTGCTAAATGGCGAGGACTGTGACCTGTGGGCAGATTGATCTGTTTGGAAGCAAATTCAGAGGACGCCTGAGTTACTAACGGACTGATCGATGTCGTTGACAAATTTGAAATGGCACTGTTTTGGAACGTTGAAGTTCGCTGAAACATGAGCTTGAAATATACGTCTCAATAAACATCTGAACCTAAATTCTTCTCTTTCAGTGTTAAAGAAAAGATGCCGGGACGAACCAGTTTATCTCTTGGGGGGGAGGGGGGGAGGGTGGAATAGTTAGCAAATAAACATTTTCAGGGCCGCCCCAGACTGAAAAAAAAATTGCATGCCGAAATCCTACAAAGAGAATGTATGGAAGGTGTCAAAAAATTTATTTTTTCTAAAGCTTGACTGGAAAAAAAATTTGCAGAGAAATGATTCTTCCACTCTTCCCCCACGAAATCAATTCGTCCGTCCATAAGAAAATGAAACTTAATCATTCACCAAGCGATTTTATCGACATACTGACTAGTTTTATTTTTAAGCGTTTTATCTTTCTTGTCTTCCTTTTTAATTGATTCCATGCACTTTGGTTGACGTCCTTACCGGTTTTTAGCGCGAAAAAGGGGCTTGTTTTGGCACT
>JAOBAT010106091.1:0-15192 GCA_026413305.1 Hydrozoanthus tunicans
AAGAGTAGAAATGATTGGTGTTATTCATTCTAACTTTTGAACCAGTTGATGAAACCTTATAAAGTGACCATTCATTTTGCTTGTCTTGAAGAGTAGAAATGATTTGTGTTATTCATTCTAACTTTTGAACCAGTTGATGAAACCTTGTAAGTGACCATTCGTTTTGCTTGTCTTGAAGAGTAAAAATGATTGGTGTTATTCATTCTAACTTTTGATCCAGCTGATGAAACACTATAAAGTGACCGTTCATTTTGCTTGTCTTGAAGAGTAGGAATGATTGGTGTTATTCATTCTAACTTTTGAACCAGATGTTGAAACGCTATAAAGTGACTATTCATTTCGCATGTCTTGAAGAGTAGAAATGATTGGTGTTATTCATTCTCACTACTGAACCAGTTGTTGAAACTGAATAACTATTTATTTTGGTTCCCTCGAGGAGTAGAAATTATTGACATTTTTTAATCTAAGTTTTTGAATCAGTTGTTGCAACGTTTGACATTTTACTTGGCCTGAAAAGTACAACTGACTGAGAACCAAGAAACGTAAAACTGGATAACAGGTAAACCAACAAGATTCTACCGATTCTATGGTTGTTTAATTATTGTTAGCAGGACATATACTCGGTGTTCCATCTACAGAACAAAGTAAAGTGACAAGTTCCCCATGAAAGTTCCTGTAGCTCAGTGGGTAGAGCATCTGGCTGGTAATTGGAGGATCATGGATTCGATTCCCGATAGGTATACATAAACTAATCATTACAACAGTGAAACATAAGATATCATTCTACGAAAATACCCCATACCTTGTCAACCCGTGGTACGTGTACTGACTGAGAAACCATCTGCGCCACACTTGGTTTAACAAACGACACATGTCCATCTCCAGTGACTCCTAGAAATTCCTTCAGCTCTTGGCTTTCCCGGAGTGATGATTTGGACACCAGACTCTGCCGTTGCCAAAAATAAAATCATGTCTAGTCAACTTTCGAAAATCAAAGAGAACTCTCACAGCAAGCCCAGAAAAGTTGGCGACTTTTAAATCTTAAAACGTCTTACCTCAATAGCCTGTGAGTCTGAACACTGGAAATTTGGGCACAAAAGAAACTTTCGAAACTTGTCCTTGTTTTAATAATACCGAGAGCGTTTTACACCCCCTCTTCTATACTTCGTTTTTATAAGTGATAATAGGATTTTTGTGAAAGAAGATCGAAATAAATTTTTTAACACAAATATAGCGAAACTACGACGTTTCGGTATCCTACTGACGCCATTGTCAAGCCAAAAGTAATATATGTAAATAACTTAAATGAATATAATGAGTCGATTTAAATGCAAGTACAGAAAACTATATCTATTGTTTAGAGAAAAGGTGTTAGGTAAATGACTTTGCACGGATAAAGTAAGATTGAGAATTGAAACTGCATTTGAGTTTTCTGGATTTTTGCGCAAGGAAATTTGTGGATACATAAAGTCACTGTCTTTTTTTACGCTCAACTGGTCTTATTCCTAGTGACGGTCAACCAAAGTATGGCTCTGACTACCAGATCGTTAACTGGGAAGAACTATCTCTTGCCGCATGTCAGAAAATGTGCTAACCCAACAGTCGACCCCAACATTTTCATCAACACTGGTCAGTGCTGTTAAAAAAAACTGTTTAACACCAGCTCCATTTATAGAAGTGAGGTCACAAACTCCTTCATTACAATAGGTCAGATTTCTTTCTGTCTAAGATAACTGTCATGTGGATCTTTTTCACCAGGTGAGAGACTTACAATACAGATTGCGTACTCGACAATGTGGAGGTGGTTATTCGCCCTCTCAAACGACCTAACTCCACGACTAACTTGTCAAATTTGTCTCGGCCAAATTGATTAGATTATCTGGTTATCTCGTCTGAATATACGGATTGAGCACTTGATGATGTGGAGGTATTTATTGGCCCTCTCATACGATCCATTTTCTTGACTAACTTTCACTTCTCAAATTCGTCTCGGTCAAATTGGTTAGATAATCTGGTTTTCTCGTCTGGATATACGGATTGAGCACTTGATGATGTGGAGGTATTTATTGGCAATCTCATACGATTTAACTAACTTTCACTTCTCATATTTGTCTCGGCCAAATTAGTTAGGTAATCTGGTTATCTCGTCCGGGTATTTTGTTTGGCAACAGCTAGGAAAAAAGCGAGGAAATGCTTCAAGCCATGCCCTTGGAACTAGACCAAAATCATCAAATCTCACCCGTGGTGCAACACGAGTTCCGAGCTTAGGTCACCTAAGTGAGATACACCTGCGAATGGGTGAAAAACAAGGAAGAGGATACCAGACTTACCACGAGATAATACTGTAGGATTGTTCTTCTTCCCTCAACGACACTTGGTTCCAGTCTTCCAAAGGGCATGTTAAACTTTCTGTTCGGCTTTAGTATGGCTGTTGACCAAGCAAATCGGTAAAAACTCTCATCCAACATAATATTGTGTACATACGTACGTTTATTGAAATATATCACAATGACACTTAGCAATGGATTACGGGGTAGTGTTTTCTACAAGACAATAGTCAACAGAGATGAAGAGTTGACTGTTAGATTCATAGAAAGCAAAAACGAGTAGTGTAATTTTTTTAGTAAAGACCAATTAGTGTACTACCTTTGAAATAAATCAATGCCTACTGATAATCAAAGGCCTCTATGAGCTATATCATCCGATTTCACCAATGCGCCTCCTTACTCCTTTAGTATTTTGGTTGTCAGACATACTTGCCTCTCTTTAAAGCAAGAAAAATAAGATCAGGATCATCTATTAGATTTCCTTTAGACTGAAGAGATTATTAATAACACCTGTCTTTTTAATGTCGCTCTCTGATGCATATTTCATAGACCACAGTTAATAATTTTGTCTAGAATTAATGGCAATTTCTTGCTATATTAGAACCAAATATAATTTGAAATTTAAAAAGCCAAAATTTTATAATATACAAAAAAATGACGCTTTGCAGTCAATGAACAATGGAGCCGATGCATTACGCATCACGCCAAGCTACATTTATGAAAAATTTGTCCAACCGACTAACAAAACTTTTATTTGTCTGCACGAGATAACAGATCGTTTGATTCCGGTGTACCCTGGAATGAAAACAAAACACTGCTGAACAAAATAATAAACGTTTGTACAAACAATTTAGATTACTGTGAAGGGCAAAATACGAGCCGGAAGAGACCTTTTGGTACGTTTTGTTCGCGTGCTCATCCGACCAGAACCATTCGCGAACATCTACTAGACCGTTTGAGGGAAGTAAGAAAAACATTCCAGGGTAAACTGTAAATTTTATAGGCTGTTTACATTCATTTCAGGGACTGCTTTAAACCGTCCTTTCTTTCGAGGGATATTTTGTTTTCGCGGGAACAACCTGAGACTTGTATTGGGACATTCGCGTACAACGCCACAATTAAGTAGTTTGGATTTGATCGTGACAAAAACCACGCTTAGCACTGAAGTCTGAAGGCGTTGTTTACTTGACCTGAAAAGGCCAGTTGCAGCAGCAAAGTATTAGAGACTCTAGAATAGTTCCACTCGATACCGACGAACACGAACAATCCGGCAAACATTCTACTGCAATGTTCAAAACTCCAGGACGGATCGAAGGTCAATGGGATGCACACTGTTCAAACAAATAAATTAATTACGAAAATGTCCCGCCGAATGTCACTTCCTCCTCTCAGTTTCTTCGATTCTTCCGGTTCTGTAGTCCTGAAAGTCCGGTAAACTAAGCCCTCCGCTCAATTTGAAAGTTCAAATTTTTGATTGAAGCTACTGTATGCAACAGAATAGGACATCGTTCGTCAAAACTTAAATGAAGTCCTTTGCAAAATGTTTTTGTTGACAATAATATTAAGCCTGTTGCTTACCTTATGTATGCGTTTTGTGTGTAAAATCGACGGCAAAGAATCAATCTTTAACGGCGAACAAAATCCTGTACCTCAGGCTGAGCACGTTAAACACTTCTTGTTCACAGCTTCGCAAGTGCAAGGAAGAAGTTTTTCGATAACGCACGCAGTCATATTCTTTGGCCACATAGAGAGTTTTTCCCCATATTTGGGAGAATCGAGCTAACAGCGGAGTGAGCGAGTGAGTGACAAAGTCGCCTCCTCACAATATGTCATCCATTGCACATGCGTGCAATCGGATGACATAAAAACGAGTGTTTAAAGCGCATATAACGCTAACAACTTTTTGGGATCAAATCATTTTACATAACTTTTGCGACAAAAAAAATTCGAAATTTGGTCAAATTGTTTTTTCTACATTGGCTCAAACTAGCAAAACTTTCAGACATCTTGGTTAACGACCGCGGTTTTAGGAGACTGAGTTGTCACATCATTCTCGAACTGTAATATTGAGCAAATGAGATATCTTCTAAACACAAAGGGACAAAAGACCTGAGAACTGTGTGACGAATTGGAAAAAAAATCTGATTCATTCATGTCCATCTTGCTGTGTTTTGAACCACAGATGTCCGGGAATGACGTCATAACCCAGTCCCCTTAAAACGCAGTCATGAACCAACAAAACTTGAAATGCGTACAAGAAATCGAATATACGATTGATTTCAAAAATTCTTTTCTAAAACGTCCTTGGTTTCCAAACACATTTAGAGGTTACAAAAATAATTGTTAGTGTTATAAGTACTTTAAAGAACCCGGAAATTGTGTTGTTTGAAACACCGCCGGACTGTTTCGCTAGTTGTTGTTCATCCAACAGACATTGAGTAGGTTAGCCAATCAGATTGCAGCATTGAGTGGGTCAGCCAATCAGATTGCAGCATTGAGTAGGATAGCCAATCAGATTGCAGAACTCGTGACGGTATACCGTACTAGTTTTTTTTTCTGTTAATGCAAGATATGCACACAAGTTTGCCTAAACCCTTATTTAAGTCTCAGACTAAGTTAATGCTTAAATAGGAATACTCACTCAAACATTCGCGAGACCTAGAAATGTCAAGGCCAAAGAAGTGAATGAACTTCTTCTTTCATTAATTTTGAAAAATACCGACAAAACTGGAGCTGACAAAGTTAACCGAAAATCGAAAAGCGAAGAACATGAAAATGCGTTCATTGAACAAGCCGTATAAGTGATCAAAATGCAGTGCAGCTCAGTTAAACAAGAAAAGTTACAAACATGTCAATTTTGTTCTCTTTGTCGAAAATCTCTGCAAAGTACGTTTTGCAGTTTTTGTGTCTATAACAACCAGTTTCACAGCTACAATACCAGATAAAAAGACTTATTTCATCTTCCTCAGACTAAAACTAAACTTAGTCAATTTTCTGTTCGATACGAAGGTCCTAAAATTTATATGTAACTCCATCCCAGAAAACATCAAAAGTTTTTCAATGATCACTACATTTTCTTAGAAACTGAAATTGTACTTAACTTCCATGTACAACTATGTCTTAAAATTTCTACTTGAGCACCATTTCAAGTAGAGCTTTTCTTGGCGTTTTAAAGCAAATTATGTAAACGTACAATTTTCATAACAGAATCATATGTAGTTTTTCTCGAACAAGAATTCAAGTACAGCTTTTTATGGCATTTCTAATAAATTACATGTAAATATATACTGTACTAAATTAATGTAAGTTGTGTAAACCATCTTTTAAACTATTCTAGAATGAAACGGAATTAGACTGAGGGTGTCTGATTTCTTGAAAACAAGCCATAGGCTTCCGATCAGACATCCTCGCCTTGTAAGTGTTTATAGTTAATAGAATATAATATAATGCACAATGTAAATCAATGGCAAATAAATGAACACTGAATACTGAAAAAAAAGTTATCCAAAAAGCTTTGACGAATTTCAAACAGTGTATGCGGAACTACAGCGACTTCGCAGAAACTTTTAAAGTGGTTTCCAAACTTGGTAAGAAGACATTAATCAACGCAGAGTGGTTACCCCCAATAAGTTCACAAAAATTAATTACTAGTTAATATTGGTAACTACACAGTTTCATGCTCGACGCAATCATCACACTAAAGCATGTAGAAATAGAAATAAAACTTTAATCAACTCAACACGAAGACGTGTTTATAATTGGCGAAACCTGGTCGCACTATCTTTTATCTTAACATCAATATTTGATATGTAACACCATTAGTTTTAGACGTTTCCATCTACATTGGGTAATATTTCAGACATGGGGTTTCTCAGATGCCAAGAGCATTTTTGCTTTAATCAAACAATTGATACTTTAATTACGAAAGTTTTCGGACCATAAACTTTCTGACATTTTGCCCGTAAATTTCGGACAAACGACGATGCTAAATATATTTTGAAAATCTATCATTAAAACTAAACTACATGGCTTACAAACAACGCCAAACCTACGACAACCGAAAACGCCAAAAACGCCAAGCACAGTGAAGCAGTTTGATTCAAAAGATAAAACAAACCCAAACGGGAAGAACTTGTCGACTTCCAAGAATCTGTAATGATAAACCCGAGTTATAAAACTACTTTACAGTCTAGATATTAAAATGGGTTCCTGATCGCGCTAGGCTTTCAAATCTTGTGGTATTAAAATTGAGTAAATATAAAAACTTTCGGAAACTCTTTATTCGGAAGTCATATTTTTCGGACGATTAAATTTTTTCTCTAGTAGTCCGAATATTTTCGTCTTTAAAGTAATGTTTAGTTCTAAGTTAACTCGAAATGTTATCAGGCTACAAACTGTCTATCAAGTTTGTCTTTGAATCTTTGCAATACTTACATCTTTGAAATATAAACCACTCTCGTTTAATAATTCATCTTCTTGAGTCTTATTTGACCAAATACTACGCAAAATACTTCAAATGACCGTATTTATCATTTTGAAAACCAAATCATCAATGTATGAATTTCAGGCACGAATAGTTTCCAGTAAATAAAAAGCATATCAAAGTTTATGATACTCATTTACTTCTGTATATAAGGGCCGTATAACATCGGCAAATAAATTTACAATAAATTCTTCATCAACCAGAAAGTTCATGCAAATCTGTAATTCATAACACATGGTCAGTTCAAAGAAAAATTTGTGAATAATAAATTGCGCCATTAAAATACTTTTTGTTAGTTGATATTTACTCACAGCAGAGAGCTTGCAAAACCTTGAGACAAAATGCCAATTATTGGTTTTGCTTCCAGGGAAACTGGGATAAATAATGCATCAAAATGCAATTAAAAACTCTACAGCGCAATATCATTTGATTAATCACTCTTAGGTTATTTTCCATTCATGTGTGTCTGACAAAAACAGTTTCGTTTCTATGTTATAAATGATCCAAAAGGATATAGGGATATTATCAATTATTAATTTTTTTCATAGAAACTGGGTGAAGAGTGTGCTACCGAAACAACAATGGTTTTCTGATCTTTGTCAGCTATTCTGAAGCACAAATTTCTCTTTGTTTCTACAAAAGCGCTGGTAAAAATTACATTGATTTCTTAAAAGCTGTCAAAGTTTGAGAAAATGTTTTGAAGTGACTGAATTTAAGTTTCAAACTACATGTTTCAGCAAAATATAATTCTGGCCTGTTACTCAAAATAAAGGTTGTAAAGGTACTCTCTGTTTTGAGCAGTGAAACTATTAAATTGGCTGACACCATTTTACTTATTGTTTTGGGAATTGAATTTGTTTTCTGCTGACTAATTAACCAACTAAGGAAAAATATACTTTAAAACACACAGTACAATAACATTTGAATGCAATATCAAGCTTTTGACTCCTTCTCAGAACCTTGTTCATGCTAAGTGAGAATTCTTGATTGATTATCTCAAATGTGGGGAGCAAGTTGTGGAGGAAATTTAAAGGACTGTATTCCAAGAAAATAGAGATTGCTGCTAAAAATATGACCTTGGCTGTTTCTTTTCTTCAGCACTAAAAGTCTTGGGAAGTGTAAGACTCTTGGCTGCTTACTCTTAACTAGAAATGGATCACGACTTGAGAAAGACCACAAAACAACAGGGAGATATTTAACAAAGATATTAAAATGTAAATCAAATTAAAAACAACCCATGCTTTTCAACAGGTTTTGGTTTTCTTTTAACCATATAGAAAGCTTAAAAAATTGAAGTTAACTGTGCTACAAATGTAAAAATTTTGCATTGTAAATGAGTAAACTAAATAACAATATATATGCACGTGTTTGAATAAAAAGGACCCAGGAGTGTCACTCTTTCTATCTAACTGGGGGGCAGGAACTTGAAAAAGGGGGTGGGAAGCAGAGTATCAAAGAGCGGGATGCGGGATATCAAAGGGGAAGGGGGGGAGGGGGGGGAACAGGGTGTTAAGCAACATCTCATTTGGATTGTCACTGGTTATTTTTTGCAGCTACTTTGTGAGAGTCCATGCTCAAAAAGTGCCAAGTCCGCCTTTTAAAGACATATTAAGTCCTTGCACAGGAATGTTTTGAATTGAAACAGAATGTTCATTACACTGCACATAGCAACAAGCACCACCACCAAGCTTTGTTTTAGGGCAGGAAAATGTTATTTAACAATAACAGCGCCTGTTGGATATGAGTTGGCTATAAATCATCTCATATCAAACAAGTGCAAATGGAATAATCGTTTTATTAAATTCAATTAGTTTTCTAAACTCTTCCATACTTAAAAATAACAGCTAAATTTTATTCAAAACCAATTTTTTGGCTTTGCAAACACTACAGTCAGTTTCCACATTTGGTGAATTCCAAATATGAGCTGATAACTGAGATTGAATGAACCAATCAAAATTTAATAATGTGACATATTATGAATAAGGTCTATTGATAGACAGTACAAGTGTGCTAGGAATGGAACATTACATATCATGATCACAACTTAATAGCACTGGAAAAAAAAATTACCTTTCATTTCTCTTGAGTGCTGCCCATGTACAAGCCTATTATGAAGCTCCATAAATTCTCGATATCTTCTCTTGATTAACCGCTTGCAGTCTAGTTTCTTTGACTTTTCATCTAGTCTACAAACAACTTCATCAGATGGTTCAGTCTTATCACTACTCTCTTCTGAATTTTCTCGGCTTCTTCTGAATTCGTGAAGAGCAAGATGGTAAACATCTGGCCAAATGCGGACATCGTACTGCAGTAAAACAGAAGACTCTTGTACAAATCTACTACACACTCAGATATACAGTATGGCATCAACAATATCAATAAAAAACAACAATTTTATAACAAACAATCAAATTTTGACTGCCGATAAATGTTTGCATTTTGTATATATATATTATCATTTATAGTTATTACTCGGAGCTTTATTAACAAAATGAAATTTGTTGTAACGATTTTTGCTAAAAAACTACATTATACATGTATAAAAATAATGCTAAAAACTATTAACAGAATAGTTATTTACACGAAATGAAATTTAAAAAATGTTAAATGGGTTTACTAGGAATCATTCAATTTGAAAATATAAATAAATCATGCATCATACTGAAATAAGGAAATGTTGCAAATCACATGCACAGCAAGATAAGCCCCAACCTCTACTTTCTCCTTACATAACTCATACAACATAGGTCATTTTGTAAGGAGAAAATGGATTGATAAAACATAGAAACACTGAAGATGAAAAGCAAAATTCTCCTAAACTGGCATTAAGTAAAAGGATGGCTTCTAGTTTGAAGAATTAAGCAACACATTCATTTGGTGTATTTGGGCTGTTAGAAGGGTTAAATAATAAAGATATATCATGGTCCCACCTCTATATGGTATACAGTAAACTTGTTTCGCCCCGGTCCCCTCTCATCTGTTTCTGACAGTAACTCAGTCATTGGGATCTGGATCAACAAGCTTGGGTGAACTTTAACTATTCCCTTGTTATCAAAACCACTGCCATCCCTAGAGTCCTCTTTGCCATAGACAATCTCCTCACAGACACTAGGATTTTCTCTAGGTGACCTAACACTTCCCTCAGTATCACTATCAGAATCAATAACAGCATTACTGCAAGAGAAGATTTTCCTTGATTCATCTGGCAAATCCTTCGTAGCAGGGACCAAGGGACTTGTTTGATTAACTTGTTTCCTATTTGGAAGTTTGTCCTCAGTTGGCTTACTGTCTGTAAACTTGAATTTTACAGTTGGTTTGATTGTTGAAACTAGCTTTTTCCAGTTTTGCTTTGCACTTGTGATTGTTTCACCTAGAAAGGAGTCTGAATCATGACTACTAGTAGCAGTTGAGCTTGAACTCTGGGAAGTTTTTGAAGATCTAAGTAAATGACTTTTTCCAAGTTTCTTCTCAAGATCACCATGATAGAAGCTACCACTTGTTATATCAATCTCAGAATTATCACCACTTTTCTGTGGATGCATTTGGGAATCATTCAAGATATAATTTTCTTTCAATTGATCTGGTACTTTATTTGTACCCTGTGATGCCCCAGCAATTTCTGTAGGTAACTGAATGTATTCCTCAAAGGATAACTGTTTATGAAGTGACCTTGTACCACTTTGATGTGATACGACTGGTGTACCTTCAGCTACTAACCCACTTAATCCGCTCTCATGATTTTCACAAACAAAATCATCACTTTCATATACTTCTTCCACCTCATCATAGTCATCATCACTTGAGGCAGTTATGTATGAGTCACTATCAGTACGAAAACTAATGCTATAGAATGGTGACCCATACTCAAATATCTGCCCATTGTTTGCTTGTTGCACAGGTGTTTCAGTTATCTTGTATGATGACAGCTGTGTTGGGACACTAATTGACCTAGACAAATTGTTGTGGGATCTACCACCTTCAACAGAAGCAAAGTCATTAATATTTTCAGCACAAGATGCACTTCGAGATCTGTTTAAGCTTGTTGATTTATTAATATTTTTCTCAGAATGATTTTGGGTAATTGTTTCATCATTCTTTCCACCATGATGATCAGTATCAACATCACAGCTAGCCTCAAAGTTACGACAACAAGAGCCCAACCTTTTTAAGTCACTAAGGTTTCCACTTTTGGCTTCATCCTGAAGAAGCTTGTCTCTTAAATTTTCATAACTCTTACAATAAAACGTTTCATCTCTTGATGTTGGGACAACTGACCATGAAGATGAAAGACTTGAAGAAACATTTAAATCTCTTATTTCCATACTATTAGGTAATTCCCCAGAGCTCTTTGTATCATGAGGCATGTTTTTGCACACAATCGTCTCAGTCTGGTTTGACTCTTCAGGCTTTGTTATGATTTCTGCATGATTTACATCAACACTTCTGTCTTGTGTCAATTCTAAGTTGCTTTCCCTTGAAAGATTTTCACCATCTTGTTTCTGTTCCAACTTCTTTGGACTTGCTATGTTTAACTTGTTTGAGGAAGTGTCTGTACTATCTGATAATGAAAAACACAGTTTGTCTTCATTTTCATAGCTTTTGCCAAGTAACTCATTGGCAGTAGGTTCTTCAAGAATTGCGATTATTGCTTCATTTATCCAATCTGGGTCGGTCATGAGGTCCGCTAGAGGTTTTAGAGTTTGCCCGGCAAGAACTTCTTTAAGCATAAACCTACCCATACTACACTTATACTCGTCATTCTTAATCAAGAGGAACAGCAACGAATCAATCACAACTCGTAAGTAATTTAGTTCTAAAGCTGCATTAGTCAGAGCGATGTGTTTTCTCCTGACCTGAGATTCATAAGACCCAATCAGAAATTGCGTCGAGGAGATGGTTAAGTTCAATTTAGAATTTTTATCCTTCACCACAGCGACAGATTTATTATATCTTTGTAGGTGCACATGAAAAGCGACGATAGCTTGTTCAATTAAGTTTCGAACATCAATGTCACATGCTCGTTTGTAGATCTCCACTGTTAGGGTTTGAAGTAACCTTTGCGTCTCCTCTTTGAACGAATTCCCTTTCGCAACATCATCGTACCAAGACGAAATAAAATCCCGCAAAATATGCGAGATAATTCGGTCCAGACTTCGAGTTATAGGCCGCGGAATTCCTGTGAGAGAATGTACGCTATAGCTCGAGTTGAATGCATGATTAATACGCTGCATCCTACGAGGAGCGCCATATCCGAACCACTCAAAAAGATTAAAAATCACTTCGAAATCAAACTCGTAGTGATTGATCAGAAATTGACGAACAAGCCAGAAACTTGATCCCAAGCACACAAAATAAAGAGCTAATGTCGTGATTGAAAATCCCGTTATAGAAATAGCAACAAGGGAAGGTATCGCGACCCCCAACCATCGCATTATAGTCACTCGCTAATTTTACGACCTTCCAACCGCGCCATCTTGATGGTTTGTTGTTTCGACATGCCAACTTTGTAACCAAGCTACTTACTTAGTGGCCGAGCTTTAATAGCAGTTTTAATATAAAATGTTCGTTAATTCCCGAGTACTTCCGAGGTGTGCCGATCATCAACTCGTTCTCAGTACAAGCATACCTAAAGAAGTCCCAAGAACCAAAACATAACAACTGAAAATGGCGGAAATTCATTACTCTGTTAAAGCGGCCCTTTATATCGGCTTGGCGGAGCTGGCTACAGGGCTAATAAGTATAGGAATTGGAGGTTTTAACACAAAAGACGATGATCATTTCGCTATACTTCATTTCAAACCAAATGGATTGCCTGTTTGGGCAGGCGTTTTGGTAGGTAGATCGTATATTTATTAGTGAATATATTTACTTTCTTAGTGCGCTTTGGAACGTGATTCGCGAACCTTCGCATCTGTCAAGTTGTTTTACCGCATTTACGGGAAGTTGAATAGTTTGACCAAGAGTTTCGACTGTTATTATGTCAAACAGCAATCATTTCCTGGTTCTTTGGGAGTACGATTTCAACTTGCGACACAATAAACGAAAATCATACTCGGTTTTCAAGAGGTAGTTACTGAAGTAGGAAATTCCACTCGCGTCTCGATCAAAAATCCCTAGTTCTCAGATATTTTAAACCAGATCGGGTTGGTATTATGGACTGTGCGTTATCTTTCACCTTACCAAAATGGCAGCTCTTAGCAGTTGACTTGACAGATACTCGGTTATCTACCAGATGCTCGCTGCTTTTAAATCAATATATTAAGACGTAAATGAAATTATAAATACAGCTGTTGCTTCGCCGTTTGAGATTGTTCGGTTTAGTTATAAAGTTATAAAAACAAATGCCAAATGCTTAATGACTGGCCCCTATAGAGTATTCTTGAATTACTTACAGGGCGAAAATGGCAGCCTTAAATAGCTTAATAACAAATTATTTTGAATGGTTTCAGCCTCTTAATTTTTTTAATTCTTATACTTTCAGATGTCTATCTATGAAAAGGCCTGGTAGATTTGTGGTATTTTTATGTAGTTGTGTTCTGACATTTTGCAGAAACTTATTTTAAAAAAACGCCGAGACATATGCATATATATAGTGCAAATGATCTTTTCCAGTTATGAATTAATGGTGGAGCTTTTTCATTCCTCACTGTATTTAAATTTGCATGCAGCGTATTTATAATTATAAATAAACATTTAACGATAGCCACCAAAACTTATACAATGAACAATTCTATATTTTATTCTAATCTTTAAGGAAGATTGGGACAAACATTTTAACAAAAATATAACTGAAACTATATTGGCCCAGCAATGTTTCAGCATCTTATTGATGCCATTGTCAAGCTAAAATGAAGATATATTTATGTAAATAACTTAAACTGAGATATGAGTCAATTTAAATGCATGTAACCATTGTTTAGAAAAATGAAAATGAAATAAAAGAAAAGGTGTCAGGTAAATAGTTTCGCTCGGATTGACTCAGATTGAGAGTTTAAACTGGGTTTGAGTTTTCTGATAAAAAAAACTTTTCATATATAAGACATTCTAATCTTTGTTTTGAAAATGCTTAAAATGATGCAAAATAAAATCTTGGTGTTATGCCAAGTTAATAATACAAATCATATTTATTTCAATGCAGTCGTTTAATTCTTATGAAATTGATAATAATTAAGTACTATTCACAGTGACTTTTTTCTATAACTTGAATAATATGTATACGTTTGCCTTTAAGATGACATTTTCATGAAGTAATGTAAACAATCTAAGGATATTGGCAAGGAATGTTTTATTTAGTGATAAGTGTGATTTAAATGTATGTTATTATAGTTACTGTTATTTTTTTTTTTTTTGGTGTTGTTGAATATTATTTTATCTAAAAGTAGTACTTAACTCATTTTTTATCTATAGCTTTATCTTCTTTACTGACTTTGTTAACTTGTATGAAACTTAGAAGTTCCTATTTGTGTTTGCTATGCAGTATGTTTTCTCTGGTTGTGTTGGATTGTTGTCTCACAAGAACCCAAGGAAATCTCTTGTAAGTTAAACTTTCACTATTTTGAGTTACTGTCATTATATCTAAGTCAGTTTACAGTAATGTTTTATAGTGAAATTATTTAGTTGTCACACAATTTGTTTCATTGAGTTCTAGCTGTTACCAAAATTATTTTGTGGTCTTTAACAACTCACATTGTGAGACAACTGGACAATTTCACTAAATATCTTCAGCCATGATGAATAATCTCTTTCAATTTACAGAATAATGTTGTTTTTAAAAGGTTCCTCAAGCAAGCAAGTCAAAAGCAATGAATATTTTCAGGTTATTTAGTGGCTGCAAAGAAAAGAAATGGATGGAAAAATTGATCAAATCTCAGAGCTTTGAATATAATTTTATTGCCTGTACTTTACTCATTTCTCAATCCTAAAGAAAAATTATTGATATTACATAACTGTATGTTGCTACTCCATGCTAGCCAATCAGAACTATTGATTTTAGGCACTCTTTAATAGCACTTTTGAATCATATTGATAACAAAACAACATACAGTTATGCAGTAGCCAGCCTAGAACCACAATATTTGAACTCAACAATCATTATAAGAAAATCAAAAAGAGTTATTAACTAAAACAAACTATGCACATTCAGAGAACTAAGACCACAGTCAGCATACTGACCATGAAATCAACACAAAAAAACTTCTCATTTATGTACAGTAGGACTTCATGCATGTGCAAATTATAGTGTTCAGTCCTTGTGTTCCTTTATCTTTGCTATATATAGCTAAATCGTCTGTTACAGCTCAATTACAGATACTTCGTTAAATGCTTGTTAAGGAAAAAATAAAGTTAAGGGGGTTGGGGAAGAGGGGGGGGGGTAAGATGTGT
>JAOBAT010106102.1:0-15191 GCA_026413305.1 Hydrozoanthus tunicans
CTCATGAGAGCTAAATATAAATCCACGGCAATAAACTAAGAGTATCATAACGTTGCGCTCCAGTGTAGGATCTGGCTGGTGGTGAAAAACAGTATCATTTGAACCAAATGTTTGAAAATATGTTTTTGTGCAAAATATTGTAAATTTCGGAAAAATAGGATTCGCAACCTTATTAGGTAAAATCTGCCATCCTTCCTTTATACATAACAGGAACCTTCATTCGCTAAGCACAAAAAGCTCAATAGATCAAATGATTTCAATTTTTTATCTCAGGAGCATAGCACACAAGCTTAATCCAACGGCGACTATATCCAAAAAAAAAATTTCTAACGGAATTGCACTATGGCGAAAGAGGAGCGGCTTTTTGGCATAATCTTTTGCACACGAACATGATTTGACAAAACAACCAAATTGTACTGTCTGAATGACGTCATATCTTCAAAAGTAATTTCAGTGAATATTTTCCTTGCAGTGCGATAGCTATGAACTACGAGGATTCCCTTGTTTTACAAGAATATCTTGTTTTTGGGACGAGGCTGTTTTGAGGATTTCAGCCTCAGATGTTTTTAAATTGTTCTTAACATTTGTAGTAACCAGTGCGCAATATTTATTTCCATTCGTACAAACCAATCGAAGCACAATATAGAATGATTATTTCCAGCCATGCCTCACACCTAAACAACCAATCAGAGCGCGTGTACTATATACTGTTTACATTTTCGTATACTTAGATGAGAAATACAATAGAGAAAAATAACGCAAGAAAATGAAAGGAAGGCCACCTATAAATAACCAGACAAGGCCTCAACCTCGTTCCAGGGCCCTTTCCTCTCCCCTCCCCCTCCCCTCTCGAGAGAAAGGGTTTGGGTATGAGGAAAGAATCCTGGGAACAAGAGTGAATGCGTCAGACTCAGACACAGTTTTGCTTTTCCAAATCCTAGCTGTATTTGAAAACTGGAATATATAACTTTCCATGCAATCATCCCAAAATCTCGATCTGCAGAGTTTATTTCCTGCTTTTTTTTAAGATCCTCATAAAACTGGCAAAATGAATAGATAATAGATCAAGAAATGGTCCCACTCTGTAGCTTGTAAAAAGGTTTTTAGCATAAGAAATTTTAAAATCTACAAACATTTTCATAACACCAGTACCCTACAGCCAAGGGTCGATTAGCCCAAACACCACCGATGGCGCCAGCTTTGAGTTTTTTGCAAGTTTTGCAAAAGCCTTGACTCGATACGATTGAGAAAAAAATCCCTACGAAGATAAGATACAAAAAAATTTTGTCTTGCACTTTTTTAATCTTAGCTTTAGTACGTATATGCAAAATCTAATATATTTCTTGAGGCGGAAAGGAAACTATAACTTGACTTCTTTCCAATGCACCGAGATAATTGCTTTGCCGGTATACTATAATATTACTGTAGAGGCTGTACTAAGAGTGGTAAATTAGAGCTGAGTTGTCGTTATATTTGCAAAAAAGATCGATTGTTTGGTGGATGTAACTGCTGTACAGTGTAAAATTCAAAAGTATTAAGAAGTCCTCTTTTGTGACGCGTTTGAAACATCTTGACAATGCTCATTTACTAAGTGTCTGTCGTTGATTTAAGCTGCTCATCCTTGAAATACTTGGCAACTACAATATCGCCTTCTAAACCGACTAAACCGAGACAAATCTCGCTTCAGGATAGCCTTAAAACGAGACAATGTCCTCGAGCTCGTGATAGCGGGCATAAACATCTGGTTTTCAGCTTATTTTCAACGTCACACTGTCCAGGGACGCCGCTGAAGGACGTTGCATCAGATCAGTCACATGCCTTTTTCCATAAACCTCAACTGTTTCTTGTAGACGTAAAGATCAATAAAAGACAAAATTACTTCCATCTCAAATCATGTGTTTCTCATATGAAATTATGTGTAAAAAATTTGCAAAGTAAGCGCACTAAGTTTGTTTTGATCCAGCACCTGTGTCGCATTGGAGCGTGAAGTGTCAACGGGCGGTTTCCATGTCTGCAAGCGTTTCTTTGTCCCCTCTCCCCCACCCCCTCCTTTCGGTTTTTCTCTCGCCCCAGTTTTCGCGCGGCCAAAAGAGAAAGTCTCGATAAACTCAATGGAAACGCAAGCTATAAATATATATGAAACGATGTCGATTAATTAGCCCTTCATTAACTTGAGGACTTGCTGACGAGCTTAAATATTGGAGTTATCTCTTGAAAAACTCTGAAGAGGCAACTACACTTTTCAAAAGACCCTGCCGGTTAAAACTTTGGGATCCAGTTTATACGAAAGTTTAAATAAAAAACACGCCTAACTTTCGAATGGCAAAAAGAATAATTAATGATGAAAGTTACAGCGAAATTGGCAGCCGACAAAGGCGTGAAGCTGCGGGAAACAAATTATAGTTATACTAATGCAAAACAAACTTTGCCCAAAGGCGATGGATTTGCATAACTTTTAAGTGTTTGTTCTGTTTTGTTTTTGAAAACTTTCACATCAACAAACAGGAACATGACAAAACTAGTAACTTGTTCTTTCAATTGACATTGCACAAAAACAAAATAAGGCTAAACAGGAAAAACAAAAGCTACAGGGAATTTTGTGTTTAATTCTCTTTGACTGATGTGGACCATATGAATTAATTCTCTTTTTCAAAAAAACAGCTCAAATCAAACTGAATATATTTGTGTTAATCCAAAGTTTGCAAACAAAGAGACCACTTGTTATGAAAATGTTCGCGATGTTTATTTTTCGAAAGTTCTTAATTGTTGCTCAAAGAGGAAGTGTAACGGGAGTGTTAAAATCTCATCTTGAGTCTGAGATTTTATTTTATTTTTAGCCATGATTAAAAAGTTGGATTGAGTTAAATTGTTTTTTAAGTTTCCTTTAACGAGTATTGTAATCCTGCGTGACTGTCCAAACAGCAAACTTTACTGCATCTTTAATGTCATATCAAGAGCGACAGTAAGATGACAGAAGTTTCAAGTACATCTCGGCAACTGAAGGGTATCAAGTTTGTTCGGCTGCTCAAACCATTATCTAAGTTAATTTTAATGCAACTTGGGTAGTTTTGTTTTAAATCGAGAAAAAAATTCCTTCCAAAATCAATGTTTTGGAATACAGTAGTTCTCTTACTCCTAAAATAGAACCTTCCCTTCAAAATCGCTGACTGTTAACCCGGCAATAAACATTATATCTTCAAATACATACTCCAGAATTACTCAACAACTGCTTGCTGCTGTATAGGTTTGACAGACTGAATCATGCCGCCAGAGTCTCCATTTTGTAAAGTGGCGCGATTCACGTACCAAACTCCTTTGAATGGTTTTGGTCGCGAGCGAATAGGACGCGGTTCACACTGGAGACAGTACCAAAGAGAAGTGAATATCTCTCGGTACCCATCTCTAAAGCGGTTGTTTCTAATGATAAATATTACAGGATTACAGGCGGAGTTAAAGTACCCACACCAGTATGCTGCCACCCCAAGGCCGTACGGAAGGTTGTGTACATCCGAATTGAGGCTGGCAAAAACTACAAGGCACACAAATGGTGTCCAACACAGCAGAAAGATGACCAGAACAAGTAGTAGTGTGTATGTTATTCTCTGCTGGAGCGCTATCACCTCTGAAGATCCACTTGAATACTTGGCAAGCCTTCGCGAATGTGCTCGCACTGCCAGTAAAATCCTTAAATAAACGTAACACATGATTAATAGGGGAGCGACGAACGCAATTTGAACTAGTAGCAAAAGATAAATACGCTCAAAAGTCGTCTTTGGAAAGGTTGTTCCGCATGCCAATGTGCTTGAGTTGTAGCCAAAATGTCCCCAGCCAGCCAGAGGTCCTATTGAGACGACAGCGGAGAGCGCCCACACGGCGGCCATAATGTACCATGCCCGCCTCACCGTGATAGCACGAGACAGGGGCTTTACCAAGAGATAATACTGCTCTATACTCATTACTGCCATGGTAAACAGCGAGGCACAAAAGAAAAATGATCCCAGGAAACCGTGAAGTTCACAAAGGTCTGAACCGAAAACCCATTTCCGGTAGACTGTTGTGATTAGGCTGAACGGCATTGACAGAAGCGCTACGCCAAGATCTCCACATACAAGATTCATTATAAACATGTAACGTGGATTTTGCATGACGGAATTCCTTATCACGATAAACAAATTTATAGCATTGAGGAAAATTGCCGCAAACATAACCAGTGCTAGGGCTGTCGCTTGGATAATAGATTCTGGGTAAGAATAATGGATATATTTCGATACACCAACTGTAGCGTTGACTGCGTTCGATCGTTCAAAAGTTATCTCGTCCATTTTTGTTTCTGCCTTCCTCTAACCGTCGTGAATTCAAAGACCACACTTCCTCCTATAGCTTTCCTTTAAACGGCCGCTTGTTCTAGATAATTGTCCTGACTTGTGTTCAGTTATCCTCGCCGGATCTGTAAACGTGTTCCAAAAATGTTTATCCTACAAGACAGCACATATTTAACCTGGATCAAAGGTTCCTCTGGCAACTTAGAGCCTGCAACGCTTCGCGCGCACAATGTGGTCACACCATCGATGGCGACAGTACTACCCCACATCGACAATGTTATGACCGACACGGGCCACTGCGTTTTATAACCGGAATTTCTTCTACCACGTGTTGTCACCCTGTTGAAAATCATTTAATGTTAGCATGTGATCGATTGTTCTGAAAAACACAAGAATCACAGAATTATGACGACGAACACTTCGATGTTTGAAAGTTGTCGATTTAACACTGAGAAAAACAGCAAAACAATGAAAAAATGGGCAAAATTGATACGAAAAAAAAAATTTTCTTTAGTAAAATTACCGTTAAAATAAAATGTTGAATACGTCAATGTTGAGTTGATGGTACCCGAAATCCGTTTAGTTGTTGCAAACAAACATCTGAAGTTCGGAAATAACGAAATCCTATATCGGACATCGAAATCTTAAGTTCATTCGCTAATGGCGGTTACCGGTTTTGTAAAGTATTGCATGCACTGACTTCTTCACCGACCATATTCTGCATGCAACTGAAAACACGGTTAATTATTTCGTGTGTGCTTTTTGTACAAGTGCGCTCCAGCTGTTTGCATAAATTACGCAAATAAGTTGGATTTTAAGTTTAGTTTTGCTTAAACTGCGACAAGTCACAAATTTATACATACATGTATATAAATATATAGAGTGTTTTTCGTTTCCACAGATTTCAAGATCAATGGAAAATTTATTTGTGCAAAAGAGGTTTTAGAAAAATAATCAGCTAGGTTAAAATTACAATCTCAACCAATGCCAGGCCAGTATTCCTGTTCTTAACTGTTTATATGTACTGCTTCGAAAGAAAAAGAAGAAATCTAAACAGCTAAACAGTATTTGTTCATTTTAATATATGAGCTTTGAAAGCCATATTGAAAAGAAAGCTATATATTGAGTACTCCCAATTCAATTGCCCGGTTACCGATTGTTCTAGCTTCAAAATGTATTGATTCACAGAGCCCCCAAACGTACGCAGGACTTTTTCTGTTGCCAGTTAAACTATATATAGAAACTGCATACCGAAGTCAAGCATTCGAAATTGTCATGTTAAAAATTTAATCAGAAGCAAAAAATTCAATAGTTTTAATCTTGTGTGGGTTTGAGTGTTTTCCTAAACACGCCACACAAAGAAAATATTACGACTCCTAAATTACATTCGCCTGCAAAAATTAATTATATTTCTTAACAACGGCAAAAATTAAAGCTGTTTCAAAAATTCGAAGATTCAAAAATTGCGTACAGAATTTGTTTGACGAAAAGAATGATGTCTTTCAATCAAGTTTACGAGGTTATATAAAATATCAGTTTCGCACTGATGAAATTACCCAATAAATAACGAAAATTACATGCAGTCCTAATCTTTTTCCTATTGATAATGGCCACCTATCATACTTTTGACACCTGGACATTTACTCTTGATATTGAGCTTTAAAAGAAAATGTCGTTTTAAGTTAATATAAGCTAAATAACAATCAGCAAATGAAAAATTAACAAGCAAAATTTACAGTCTTTTCACAGACTAAGAGTTTTCATAACACTTCTACACTTTTTTTCAAATGGAACAAATGCATGTTTCACTTGTTTCGATCAACGCGATCTTCTTCAGAGAGGTCAAACATTAACTACGCTGTGACTAATCAAAGGCAAGTGTAACTGAGAAATCAAGAAAGAATAAATATTCCCCGAGCAGGAGTCTTTTTATCTTTTTTCTTTCTGAAATAAAAACAATGTTGACTATTTTTCGTAGTAACTTTGGTTACAAGAACTTTGAATCTGAAAACAGATAAAATTAAGAAGAAACTCTCAATATGCTAGTTAATTTGTTTTGACGCCTCAGATGAGTCAATTATGGCTGAGTGGGATGGGCTTAAGATAAAAAGAAAAATATTCAGTCAAGAACCTTCTTGCTAAAAATGTAAAATCTTTACTGATTCAATATACTCACCGAAATAAGTTTCGTGTCAGTTACCATAAATAGCTATTTTTTAAGAAAAAAGCATAAAATAGGCTTTAATTGAGCGACGACAAATTTGTTTCACCGTGGGAGCAAAAGTGTGTCAGCGGTTTGACGTGACGTCCATAACTTGAGAACAAGCAAAGAAAATGCTGAAGCCGGCATACGCAGAGCGTACAGTTTAGTGCTGAAAATAACTAATAAAAAACAAATAAAAGAAAAAGAAAAAAAAATTAAATTTGGAAAAAATGAAAAAAAGTGTGATATAGCTTAAATTAGGTGTAACTTCGTCGTCTTATGGCCACTCCAAAATGTACAAGCACATTTACAAAATAGAAATTTTATACAATTATCAAAACTTGTCACATGATAAGGAGAGGCGGCAAACTATTTGTCTTTAACCGCAACAGAAGCAGTGTTCCCTGTGTCAAAACGTTCGTGTGGCAAATAAGAAAAATGTCAATGGCACAAAGTAAAATTAAGACAATTTTAAGAAATTTGCAGTTTTTTTTACGATGACCGAGAAAGAGAAAGGCCACTACAAACTTGGACTTTGGACAACGAGTGACTGACGCAATATGATGCACAAAGGCCCATTATTTCTGCATGCGTTAATTCTAACGTTGTTGGCAACAGTTGATATTTCATTTCGTATTTTTCCGAAGGATAAAAACTTACAAAACTGTTAAAAAAAATCTAAAGATATCCGGGCTCAAGTACTACCTCTTGAGATGTGATGCTTGCCCATTTCCATAGCCCTGAAATGTCGTTCGACTTCATTTTGTGAAAGACGAAGCAAATAACGCAATATTTTTATCAAAATAACTTTTTTAATTCTTGCATCACTACTATACTGTTCGCCTCTTTCTTTGTTTACCAAATTCAAATCCAGCTCAACTCATGCCTCAATTCTTTAAATGGGTACGGCTAGGTACGAACTTTATTGATAATTGTATTTGTTGGAGAAATTGTGTTTCATTTTATGTTTCCAAGCCCGGCCCAAAATATTTCAAATATTTCATCTCACTACCGTTTTGGCTTGATAAAGAGTATCACGGCTACTCGAAATATTGTCTAAACTGACCAAACTGACCTGTCCAAAAATGATGTTGTTGTAACACTAACAGCCCTGCATTCAGATTTTCTTCATACCACCGAGAGATGTACAAGAGACCCAATATCCATTTTTCTTGAGTACGTAGTGTAGTCCTTTGGATTCAAAAGTCTTTATTTCAAATATTGCTACAAAGAAATGGAATTCATTCTATGCACTGGTTCCCGAGACAGTACCAGTCAGATGAAATCATTGAATGTACAATTTGTCACTCCAACAAACAGGCAAAAAGGATTTGTGTGAGAGGGAAAGCTAATCTATAAACGTCGCCGTGTCTTTAGCTATCCTTAACTTTTTTGCGCCATAGTCCTTCGTTTCTTTTTCTTTTTCTGTCTGTGAATGAGCTGGAGTTGTAGCTGCCGTATCTTTTCAGTGAAAAATCTGAAGTTGATTGCATTTGTAATGTGTTATTTGTATACTCACCCTCTTTATAGATTGAGAAGACTCGAGCTAAGGTGAGTTATCACCGATACCACCCATAAAGCAGCTAACATTTCGTAAAAGGATGCATACTAATGAATTTTTGACAAAAACCGTTAGCTTGTTTATAAACAGAGAACAGGCCGTAGCAGGGATTTTTCGCGCGGGAGGGTGCGATTTAACATGGAGACAAATGATAAACTTGTTTTTCATAAAGTGGGCTTGAAGTTCGTTCTGCACAAAAAACTAAAAAGCGTGTCTCGGTCGCTTCCGTCTCTCTCCATGATCAGCGGAAATGGGGGGACGGGGGGGGGGAAAGCACTGGTCCCCCAATTATTTGGTTGGGGGGGTGGCACAACGAACTACTTTATTTCCACTGTACCCCCCCCGTTCGTGTCTTCTCGGACCTCGAAGGGGACCTCGAGTTCCATTGCTTGTTATCCCGTGTCATAAATGTCATAAATAAAAAAACAACCCAACACTATGTGCGTAGTACACCTAACCCTCAGTAAAAAAAAGAGTAATAATAATGTTAATAATAATAATGATAATAATGGTAATAACAATAATGACGTATGACTGTACAACCCCTCATCCATCTTGCGAGGATATTGCTTTTGAGCAGGTTTAAATGACTATGAATAGATGGTCTGTATTAAAGTCTTTTGAGTGCAAAGGACTACACTACGCAAGATAAATGGATGTTGGATCTCTTGTTTAGAGATGAATGCTACAGACGTTACTCTTGGTGTTTATAAAGAAAATCTGAATGCAGGGCTATTACAACCACATCATTTTTGGGCAGGTTTAATGGCAATATTTCGAGTAACCGTGTTACTCTTTTTCAAGCCAAAGCTGGATTGAGGTGAAAACATAACGGTTCTATATAAAATATGAATTCTAAATAAACAACAACGTAGTTAATATACGACTAAGTCGTGACAGGCACGACACCTTCATTATCAGGTGATACGTGACTATGCCGATTAGAATGTGTTTAGTCCGAATGACGATAGCGTTTTTCCTTTCGGTGAATTAAATAAGTTTCATGTGCTTTGCGTCGGGAAGTGTCTTTCGTGGGAGGTATTTCCAAGGGAATAAGATAGAGACTGAGAGGTACTGTGGCTTCTGCATTTGCGTGATTGGGATTGTTTGTTGCTTGTCTGTTTTCAGTGAATCTTGAATGTACGTTTTGTTTCTCCAATATATTGTTTTTTACATTTTTACATTCGATCATCGTAATACTTGGGTGTTCGTAATAACCGGGTGTTCGTAAAAAACTGGGTTCCCCTCACCTGCTTTTCATTCATCATGCCACACACGTGATCGCCGTTTCATCGTAGTTTTAATTATCTGCCAGTACAAGTTGTTAAATATAGCTCTTGGCTGGACCTAGTTTCGTCCAAAAAGATTACATTAAAATGTATGGGGTTTTTTTACCCTGTTTTTTTCTGAAAATCATGAAACTAAAAACAGTAAGAATAGCAGATTTCTATCTTTTCTTAAGTGTTTACTTCCTAAATCTGCGGCATCAACAAATGTCATCGCCCCATCGGGCTTTGGAGTTACGAAATCCTGCCAAGTTCAAAAGTCACTTTAAAACCGGATAGAAAACAATGGCTCGCGATATGTAATCAGCTCCATTGTCATAAGTAGCGACTCAATATTCTCTCTTTGTGGAACATTAATTTCCAAGTTAACTGACACTCTCAAAGCATTGACGATTTTTTGCAATA
The DNA here is from genome assembly GCA_026413305.1 of Hydrozoanthus tunicans. NCBI lineage: Eukaryota > Metazoa > Cnidaria > Anthozoa > Zoantharia > Hydrozoanthidae > Hydrozoanthus > Hydrozoanthus tunicans. The sequence goes on from JAOBAT010106102.1 coordinate 9,778, forward strand.
TACTTATAGCTTTTCTGACCAATGTTTACCGCCTTACTGTTCAACGCCGACAGCCGGCATGTCTTTTGACAAGGTCACGTTTATTTAATGCATCATGTTTGTGTGCTGCTGTAACTTGCGTTTTCTATGAACAGCAGTGTTTGGCCCAATTTGCAAAGAAAAGCAATAATTTACAAGTGAATGTGAGAAAACAGTGTTTGTAGCATGACTACGGCCGTGCGTGTGTGACACTCGAGGAGGCCTGGGGTGAAGAAAATCGTCAACAGCTGAACTCCGTTTGTGTTTAGCTTCAGTGAAGATATTTTTCGTCAAAGAAAAAATGGATTGCTCGTAAGAGCAGTATTTGTTTGCCAAATATGCCAGGAACCGAAGCCTTGGAAGCTTTGGCTATCCAACAAGAGGCAAGAAGGTTTGAGGACTTCCACGAAAACATTTTAGAACTCCACGAGCTGTTGGAAGAACTGGACAATGTTGCTCTCAAACGCAAAATGAGACAAAAACTAACACGAATTGAAGGTACATTTTAGGAACTGCGTCCGCTTGTATGTGTCTATTGGATGTAATTTGAAGTCCTCATTTCAAAAGGATATGTGTTTACTACGTTTTTGAAGTACTCTTACTGAATTCCCCTTTCAATTTGAAACTCTTTTCATGGTCGACCGCTCATGGCGAAACAAAGAAACCTGGCTTTTTGTTCTATAAATTGTGATTTGTCTTCTGTTTTTATTTGTATTCAGACTTGCTGTAGACAATAATTGCAATACGGTCCTCTTCGTTTGTCGTAATTTTGAAAGAAACCAGGTTTTAAGGCAATGGCAGCTTTTTGCGATAAACAGAAGCGATAACAATCTCACTGATAGATAGAACGGGCAACCACAAAAGTTGTCGTAAAAATAATCTAGAATATTAACATCAAGAGATGCCATGTCGAATCAATAACAGTAATTTTTATTTTTTTACTGTCCTACGTTGTCAAACTATGAACTCAAGCTCTATACAATATTTGTTATAAATCTGTAAGGGATCACTAATATATTTGGTTTTTGCTCTTCAAAACTGTCCCGATGTCTTCGTTATTAAAATTCAATTCAAAGGGCTCGTCTTTAACATTTACTTAAGTAGTATGTTGAAAGCCGGTTTCGAAAACAAAGTTGGGAGATTCGGAAAACTAATGTAGTTGTGTCTTACATTTATTTTTCTTGGTGTTCTTTCAGTAAAAAAGTTACTAACATTTTCCCGGTCGAGGATAAAAAAAATCCCGCCACTGCAAATTATGTTTGGACGGCGACTCGTCTTGATCGTAAATTAATGAGCTAAACTTGTTTTCGTGTGTGTTTGTTTCTGAAAAGTGTTTGTTAGCGGATGCAGAGGGTTTGACGATCTGCTCTCGAAATATACAAATTTATTGTGAAAAAAAGTTGGAAAATTTGGAGGAACATTTGTAACTGTGATGTCTGTGTGTCAAGGATTTTTTTAGTTGTTTTGTATATATTCTTCAAATATTCTGTTTCTCATTACGGTGTACTGGTTACAATAACTGTTTGAATTCAATTTTTTTTTGACTGGCTCCGTGCATCGAAATTAATGATCCGTTGGTTTGTTTTTTCATGATATTGTTGAGGTCTACATTTTCAAAAATGATACTCCCATGACGTGCTTGTGGTAAAGCCAATATTTTCTATCAGCAAGTTTCAAGTTTAAATTTAGAATTGTCAATTTACATATACGTTTAAGCTCATGTACAGAACGGTTAATTAACAGACTTAGTTTTATGAAGTTTCTAGAAAAAAAGACATTTTTTACTATGGTTTTTCAATAACATGCTGACGCTTTATCAAAAATATCAGCCGCTGATCCATAATCATGTTTTAGCCAACCACGTACACTCGTGAGAAACTGTAACTGCCTTTCTTGCCCGTCCTGTTTGCTTTGATCATTTAAATGTAGATATCTATTTGTGAACAGATGTTACTATTGTCATAGTCAAAATGACAAAAACTTATTCTTACTTTTCAGATTGTTTTCTTGGCAGTCCAGAGTTTACTGCTGGGCGTTTAAGTTCCAGCCAAGAGCTAAAACTTGTAAGTCTGTGTGGGTTGGGCTGAAAATAGTTTAATACAAAGATCATGGCAATAGTGACAGTAATTTGAAAAATTCCTTTTTAATATGATGAATAAAGCTCATAAAATTATGTTAACAATAACAATAATAGTACAAATTTGAAAAAGTGATCATGAATCTTTTCTTTAGCCTAAGGGGCTCATATATTGCCTGGTGCACTTATCTCTGGTTTCTGTCATGAATGTTAATAGGATGAGTGTTTTATCTCCTGATTGCAAAATAGGACACTACTCTGTCAAGTGTTAAGCCTCAACACAGAAGTTGGTACTTAATTTTGATTATTTAGCTACTTGATCAACAACTGGAAAAGATCTAGATCAGGGGGGAGGGCAGGGGGAAGGTTATTCTGGGCTTGAAAGGATAGGTATGACCATAGAAAAAGTTTCTCTCTCAGTACCCTAAAATGTTTAAAGCCATAAAAACTTTCCTCCCTTTAAAATATCTCTTGGTCTGAAAGTTTTCCTAAAAATGATAATTGTTATTTTATTATTATTATTATTATTATTATTATTATTATTATTATTATTATTATTATTATTATAATTGTTAAAAAACACCATAGAATTAAGAATTGACATTTATATCTGGATAGCTAGTGGGTTGGACTTGACTGTGTTGTGCTAAACCTGAAAATAATGTAGTAAATAAAAGGTATGTGCAGAACAGGACAATGAAATAGAAGTTATGTCTAAAAACTTCTAACTCTGTATGCACTTTTGCTAAAACAAAGGACTGCAAGCAGAACAATAGCTAATCACAATTATTTTCAATCCTAAGAACTTTTAAGCTCTTTGTTTTTGTTTAACACAGGTTTTCCTTTAACAAACCCTAAAAATATCTTATCCTAAATATATGATGGTCATACCTACTACCCCAGTTTAGGGAGTGCACCCCTGGGGGGGGGGGGGGGGGAAAGCTGCACAAAAAACCACATTGGCATTCTTGTCATTCTCAAAGGTGAAAAGAATGGAACAAGGAGTGAAGCAATGAGCGAGTCAGCGAAGAATAGCAGTCTTCCTTATCTCTTCCAATGCTTTCCATGGCCAACTTTTCACCAGTCATTGTTTTCACCATTGAGTATGACTAGATCGTCAAGCTACACTGCTTGATCTTTCCAGAAATCGACTACTGTACTGTGCCACAACCATAAAAGAGATGTTGTAATAACAATAAAGTTGCTGGAGTCATGATAACAGAATGTCTTACACAGTGATAGAAACATGAACAACAATGGCAGTACTAATAAAGATATACCCATTGGTAATTTTGTTAAGATATTTTTCTAAACTCATTATTTTTGTTGTTTAATGGGCAAGAGTTTTTTTTGTTAGTTGCAATTAACATAAAATAATGATCCTTTGTCAATCTCACTTACATGTCTATCAAGGTGCAATGCTCCTGATTACAATAAAATAACCTCATGATATGATGAATATTTATTAGCAGTTTATTTAAATACTAATCTTGCCTACATTTAAAGGTAGTTTGGTATTGTAATCGTTTTTTCTTTCCAGGGTATAGTTGGTAGTGCAGTCTCTGGCAAGTCGTTCCTTCTTCACTGTTTTCTGTCTGGAACTCAAACAAGAATGGAATCATCTCTAGTTGGAAGATACAAGAAAGAAGTAAAGTTCCGTGGATCTAGTTATTTATTACTAATACGGGATGAGACAGGACCACCTGATTTACAGGTAAAGCACTTAACTACAGTGCTAGGGTTTGGTGAAAAGGCAAAGAAATGAATAGGGAAGATCTGTTTGAGGGTGCAGCATCTACTTGAGTAGGGTAATCTAGTTGTGGAGGGTATCTATTTAAGAGGGGTCATCTAATTAAAATTGGAGTTGACCTGTTTGTTAGCAGACATCTATTTGAAAGGGGATAATTATTTTTTGAAGGGCAATTTGTGAAAAGGCTTTTATTTATTAGAGGGCATCCTATTTAAGAGGAGGCATCTACTTGAAACAGGAGATGATCTATGTGTGAGCAAGCATCTATTTGAGTTGGGGCATGTATTTTTGGGAAGGTAACTTCTATTGGTAGGCCGTCTATTTGAGAGGATCCGGAGGTATTTATTTGTAGCCTTTGGGCATCTATTTATAGGGAGATCTATCTTTGAAGGGCATCTATTTTCGAATGGGTGTTAGTTTGAGAAAGAGGATCTTTTTATAGGGGGAGCATCTATTTGAGAAGGGGAACCTTTTTGCAGGGGTTTTCTTTTTGAGGGGGCATCTACTTGTGATGGGGTGACACATTGTGAGGGTGTGGTGTGGTTGGCATGTATCTGAGAGGGGGATGGGGGATGGTAGGGGTAACTATTTGAGAGTGGGCATCTACTTGTGGAGGGTATAAATGTGTTAATAGACATCTATTTGTGGAGGACATTTATTTGTGAGGTGCATCCACCTTGGTAAGATAAGAAAAATTGTAAAAACGTTTTGCTAACTACAATGTCAGTCCTTGAAGATCTTCCCTTGAATGTTTTTTTTTGAAAAAAAAGATTTTTTAGCAAATAATCATTTCGAGTGTTCTGTATCTATTAAATATTATATAATGTATATTATATTGTGTACATGTAATCAGTCATAAGAGGCCAGCTCCCTCTCTGTGATGATTGGCTCATTCCCAAAACCTTGTATTGTAATTGGCCCACTCATCTTTTCTATGTTACATAACATTGATATAAAATAGGTTGCTGTTGAAATTTTTTCTCCCTTCACCAGATTCATTTATGTACGATCGTCAGCTCTATATCCTGCCATCTCATCAGCTGTGGGGTTTTCCCTTCAGCTGACTTGTTGGTAACTATCCATATATATATATATATATATATATATATATGTACATATGATTATGGTTTAAAAGCTAAGAATGTTTGTTTGTTTAATTTAACAGTTCACTCAGTGGGTTGATGCAATAATGTTTGTGTTCAGTCTGGATGATGAGCTGAGTTTCAGTGTGATTCACCAGTATTACTCACGTATGTCGCAGTACAGGAACATTGTTGACCTCCCTGTGATTCTTGTGGCTATGAAAGGTAAACACTAGCTATTAATATTGTTAATATGCTTCCACAAGCAGGCCAACTTCTTTCAAGCATAGTTTTGTGCCCACACTTGAATCTTATAAGCAGGTGACTCTTAATGGTTATTGTTAACGTTTTCTGACTTCTGGGTATTTTTCATTGGAGGCAGAACCTAGGAGGCCAGGGAGGGGGCACTGCCCCCCCCCCCAATAAACTTGTTAAATAATACTGATCCGTGAGGAATCATGCTTTTTTCAATCATGAATGAGAAACT
>JAOBAT010106113.1:0-15188 GCA_026413305.1 Hydrozoanthus tunicans
CGAGGTTATCTACTGAACTTAAAAACCGTAAACTGCAGCGTTTGGACGATTGAATCGACTGCATCAATATTTGCTTTAATCTTGTTCAATTCAATTTAAAATTCTTATTTTTAGGAATAGATACATGGATGAAAGAGAAACACTTTTTCTGGATGGCATGTGGTAAGTGGTATGCATCTTATTTTAACTGTCATAACGGCTTCAGTGCGGTGCAAGCACAAAAGGTTCACCCGAATTCGCTTAAGAACTAGTGTACAGAGTCTTTTCAGATTTCGCTAGATTTTTAAAGTATATTGCTTCAACGTTAAATAGCGGCATCTGCAAACGCTGTTAAAATCTTGGTCTGCTTTCAATAGGGACACAATGATAGAATTCACGCTGCATAGTACTCGATCGTGAGATTAAAATAAGCCTTGTATTGCCAATTGCAACACATACAGTTCAACATCACTATCATTGTTGATAACAGATAAGATAAATTTAGAACGTAGACGCATTTCTCTGGCGAAATGCGTGCTTAAAGCTATGGCTAGTACTAAAATTTACTGAGGAGAAGTTGTTGTCTTGAAGTCCTGTATTTATTACTAGTCATTGTTTCTGTACTGTTGGTTTTGTCAACAAAATTTTTTGTCCAAAATCTGTGCAGGTATAAAAGAGTGCACGCTGTTAGTCAAAGACCAAGGCTTGTACGATGTCGGTGATTTCGACGGTAAAAATACTGACATGAGGTCCTCCAATGAGAATGGGACGAGAATCGTAGGTCGTCCGAAAAGTTCAATGAAGAAGGAGGGTGTGTCGAGCGATACACCAAATACATGGTATGGCCTCGTGCATGGCCGGCCAAAAACCCAACAACGCAAATACAACCAAATTTCGAGAGCAAAGGAAAAACCCACCACTGATGTCTTTAGGCGAACAAAAAATGTTACAGTTACTAGGCCTGCGGAGTCGCCTATCTTAACAATGCTTCGTTTCCAAGAAAAACTTAAAGCAAAAAGAGAAGTTAAGGTCGCTAGACTGCAGAACACGTTGTTACGAATACCCGAGACACGTCAGACGCGAGTTCCAAAGAAAGAACAGCTTCGTCCACGGGAGATCTCATTTACTTACGGAAAGTTTGATTTTGATCTGGGTAACCATGGTAGTTGCAGGCACAAAAAGTCTCAAAGCGTTCCAGCTTCTGTGCGGACTATTATTGATGGAAATAGCTATTTCAACACTTCTTTTGCGTCGAGTCAAAAGCCAAAAGAACGTGAACGAAGTAGAAACTACAATTTATCCGTAACGCTGGATGATATAAACAGTATGAAACGAAAGCATCACTATCAACGGAGATCTTTATCTCCTTCAATACATTACAGCACCAATGAATTACTACGCGAATGTTCTTTGGCAACAAGGCGAAGTTTAGGAGATCGCCGACCGTCGGATGAGCACGCATGCGCACGTCAAACCGACTACTTAGATCTGTTGAAGCAGCGTGCAACACTTGGAGTTAACGCCGATGGCAAAGGCGAATCTACAAGTACAAGGAGATGCACCCAGACGCGTGCTGAAGAGACAAGAGCTTTGGAAGAAAACAATTTAAAATCAAGTAAACAAAGAAACAACCCGCGTTCGCTCCCTTCTGTCATTACGTTTCCTCAGTTGGTTGAGTACTCGCCCCGCAAAAGACGAGAAAACCCTACGCATGGGGCTCGTACTGAATCTTATAAGTTGCGGAATATGCCAAAGAAACGTTTACCAACGCGTGAAAATGACACAGATGGTAACGCAACGAAGAGCATCTCGCTCAGTGGTTCCAGTAACTTCGAACAGGGATTACCTTCTTTATCTTCGGGTAGCGTGACAGGTTCTTCTACACGGGAAAAGTTGGCTTGCAAAAGCAAGGTAATGCCTTGTAATTTCACCATAGTTAATCTAGGGACTGGTTACGAAAGCCGGCAAACTTCAAAAGGGAACAACAAAGAATGTGAAAAGATGCTTTGTTGAAGGTTGAACGAACCACGTTAGTGAGAATGGGATGATCTGGCTACTAGTTGATTTGCATCTCAAAACCTTTTGTATTTTGTGCACTTTCAGGACTTGAAAACAAAAGAAAAACGACAAACAAAAACCTACAACAATGGTTTCATAACCATTCCCTAGACTAACTACCTTACCCTCTTAACAGTTGCTCGTTGAATAATTTGCGTTTTCCTTTTTTATAACGGAAAATCTTGTTTGCACCTTTTGCTTGCAATTGTTAGCTATATAAACAATACAATACAGCCTGACCGAACAGTTGACAATAATGAGGGAAAAAATAAATACTATGGAGCTTAAGCAAAAAAAAAAGGTAAATTATACAATAGTTGACGTTGGAATGCAACCTCTGTGCTGCCTGCACGTCGTCGTCTAGAAAACGTCAACATGAAAAGCTGAATTCTAAAGTCTCTACGACTATGAGAACAACCTATGATTTGGTCAATCTTTATCCACTTTTAAGAAAAACACTGCTCACAAAGCGTAACTCGTGCAAATGAGAAAGCAAACTGCCATACGTGGCTGAAAGCAGCAAGCGCCAAGTTTTTTGTAAACCGTCGCCATTGACGTCCTCCGATATTAAGAAGAGCACTAAGTCATCCATCAAGAATTAAGTATCTTTAACTGCGGTGAGTGCCTGGCATAACAGACCAAGCAGAGCACTGTTGAAGTTTTTTGTCAACGAGGCCTTTATGACTGGTCAAACTTACACTCAGTGCACGCACTTGTTCCCAGTTTTAACTAGGTTTGACAGCCATTTTTTGAAAGTCAAAAACGATAATAAAAATATCGATATTAACTATAACAAAAATATCAAAAAAAATGTCTAGAATAACAATAAGGGCAGTGATAATAACCACAACGATAATAAAGGTTAGATGCAGCGGAAAAGATGTTTTGCTTAAATTTCTACAACCTTTTTAGGAAATTCTACTTCCGCCATTGAAGACTACACAGTTTGAATGTCCCTTGAAGCGGTTCCGCCATGTAACCGACAAGCGAATACAGTTACAAGCAACTGACTGCGACGCTTTGGAAGCAACAGAGAAGAAAGCACATTCCTTTTTAAGCACAGAAAACGTAACGCCCTGGTGGGGGGAACAGGGCGTGTCGCCCGAAGAACTGGTGGTGGTGCATGGGTGAGACATTCAATGCTCAGACTCGAATAACTTACTACGTAACAATTCTTATTTAATTACTATAGTCTTTATTTTATTCGGCACTTTCAGCTCATGAAACTCATTGTGCACACCGTTCTGTCCTATAGGATTGGAAACAAAGCTACATATTGTTTGCGTATGTTTCGTCAATGGTCAACCGCGTTAGACTCAGGTCTTGGGGAATGAACTCGAGGCTGTATAGACAAGGATAGCAAAACTGCGCAAGGTTTCGTCAGCAAGGCAGAAGTAGCCGATGTACTGAATTAAGTATTACACCCACTAGGAAGAATCGCGCCGCACAAGCACAGTGGTATACAATGCGCATCGAAGCGGGATTATCACGTGTTCCAACCTAAAGCTTCAATTTTCAAGGCCCCAGTTTTAGTAGTGCGCTGTTACTTTATAGGTAATGTGCTGCGTTCAATCATTTGGTGGTCAGCGGTAGTCTCCCGGTTTGATAGGGCAGTGAAAACTACTATATAACTTTGAAAGCTGTGGACGAGAAATGGGAAAACTGCCATTGAAACGAACCCAACAAAATTCATTTAAAATTGTAACAGTAAAAGCGCTAGCAAATTCACCAAGGACCAACTCCCGTACAAGGCGAAACAATAGCCGGAGAAAGATACTCTTAAGTCTTACGTGACAGACTATCGGGGGAATTACCGGTTTGCACCTGACGTCATAGCGGCTGTGTTGGTGTCCTTGAACAAAAGCATTCTAAATTTTTCTTTTGGCACCAACATGGCCGCTTCTTCTTTTGTCTTTTGCGTCTCTAAGTCTAGGTAGTGCGTGAAAACCAAGAATAAAAGACATTTAACAAACATAAGATTATAAACATATCCCATCCACGACTACAGAAAAGACAAGGGCCGGCTACTAAGTAATCATATCCCTGATAACGAGGAATAAAACATGGTTTCATAATCATTTGGTGTTTTATTGACGTTTCCTTGTTGCGATTAAATAATGATCCGTGTAAGAGCTAGGCAAACTCCTACTGTTCGGCGGCTTTTCGCTTTTCCTACACCAGAATGTTCTAATTTTCATATTGAGAATAAATTTACCCGCGTAGAAAAGTTTTAAAACAAAAAGCAGTAAAACTCTGTTTAAAGCAATGTTTCTCTTGTGCTATAATAATTTAGCCAACCATAGAACTCTAAAACACTTTTAATGTTCCCAACAAGAATTATTCATAACTCTAAAAACAAATGTTTCAGGTAGAAAGGATGAGCGAATTGAAAAAAATACATTAGTTTTCTTATGATGGTATGGTCCATTTTTAAAGTTTAGCCAATCAGATCAACGGATTAACAATACCGCAATTAGCACCTTTCTGCATTCCACGCTAGTTAACCTGCCTGGTTCTTACTTAATCGTTAATTAAAAAATGTTCCCTGTTCTGTTCTTGTTCTTGAAATGCTGACAAAAGAAGGCAAAACGGGTGTTAAACAATGTCATAAGTAGTTGAGAAATTTAAAGAACGGAATAATGCAGTTTTACCTGGAGACCAAGTTTTTATCTTTGTTTATTTTACATCCGGGACCTAGAAACAAAATGAGGAAGCAACAACGTGTATTATTTCAGTGACAGAAGCTATGGCACTGGTTTTGTTTTACCACACTTATAAACAGACGAAACGCAGAAAAATACACAAATAACTTAAAAGTAAAACAGACACGGACTGACTGCCTATTTATTGCTTGTTTTGCAACATGTTTCCTGTGTCCCTCGGAGACCAAAAAAAACCTCTTGTCTCTGAGCCAATCAAATTCAAAACAAAACAACGCGAAAACTGTACGCAAACACTATTTGTTTGGCGCGAAAATTTTCCCGCTATTTTTAGAGAGCGCGCGTAACTGGTTGTGCAATATACAAGTTACGTCACGTTTTCTTTTCTAACGCACCACCTGAACAATTAAGGCCTAAGTCCGCTTGGCTTTTAAGGCTCTTTAAATCACAGTAAAAAAAATTATCGTTGAAGTCTTCTACTGCTGCTGTAAATCACACCTTCGAGAACTGCTCAGTGCATTAGACCTTTGGGATTTCTACCGCTGGGTTTCTTCAGAAAGCAGAAAAACTTTTCTTAAGAGACAGGCAAAAATCGATGAAAGAAAAAGGTTCTACTGTTTTAGGGGACAAAGCGCTCTTATAGTAACATTGGTTCCGTCTAGAAAGAAGGCAGATGCCACGAAGTTGAAGTCGCTCACCGCCAGTTTCAGGGCCTGGTCAATGTCCTCAATTAAATCTTCGGGTTCCTCCAATCCGACAGAAAAGCGAATCTGCAAAATATATTTTGGGGTTATATTCGAGCAACTCAAATTCTGTTCAAAATTATGGACAAAAAACCGTTCTCACATGCTACAGTAGCAGCCTATTGGGCCGTAAGTGTGATAATCAATAGCATAATATCGAGTACCCCTGTATAGGTAACATACGTTGATCTCTGGAACACAACGCCGCCGTCTTTCTCCCCATAAATACCTCAGGAAAATCTTTCTTGTTTATAATAAGGGACAGACCAGTTGATCACGTGGGGGGGGCGAAAGAATGATTTCTCTGCAAATTTTTTTTTAGTCAAGCTTAAGAAAAAACAAACATTTTACCATTTCCATGTATTTATTTTATAGGATTTCGGCATGCAATTACATCCTTTTTTTCTGTCTGGAGTGGCCCTTCCTTTTTTTTATGAACACCAAGATATGGAGTAATAACAAGCCATTCCGGTGACATGACAACAAACTTATAATCTATTTGAGAAACGAATGACATATTGAAGTAGTGAGAAATCGTGAGTAGATTGTACGCAACAGACACTAGTTAGTTAGTTAGACAGTAGTTTCAATACCTAATATCATTGTTTCTACCACGTGATCACTTGCTACAAAAACCTATTCTCGCTAGATTGACGGCAGACTTTTTCGTCCGTTTTTCTTACAAATGAGAAATAAAATAAAAAACTTACCAAAGTGTCAGATATTCCAAGAACCTTTCGTTCTTCCTCGGGAACTGAAGCATGCGTCATTATCGACCTGTGAGGGGAAGAGATGGTTGCTGCAGTCAGCACGTACAATTTATCAAGTCTCGGGAAGGATTCTGTTCCTTTTTCAAATACATCAGCATTCTCCGACAAACATCTCAAAAGAATTCAATGGAACTTAAAGCTTAGTATTAATCTAATTAAACGGTTTATACAACCAAGGTTCATGTACACCCTCAGAATTTCAAAAATACCAGGGTTTGATGCTCAGACGAAGGGCTAACGCTCGAAACGTCAGCTTTTCCTAACACCTCACGGCGACGATAATTTATCTATCACATAATACTACAAGGTTTTTTCCAGGGCTGGTTCTTCCTTTTTAGTAGGGCTTTTCCAGGGCTCTTTAAAGCCAGAATGAAACTCAAAGTAATGCATGATCACAATCACCTGCCTAAAGTTGATGTCGCAAAAACTCGCATTTCTTGAACCTGATATAATAACGACATGCAAAAAATTAAGTCTAAAATCTTAATTGTCTCTTAAACAAAAAAAAATGCATCATTTGGGGAACTTATTTGTTTTTTAATAACATTCTATGAAATCATCCAGGGCTTCAAAAATTTTCCAAGGTTTTCCAGAATTTCCTGGGCTCAAACAAACCCTGTACAACTTGGGATGCCGTAAAGTTGCAAAAAAATCAGCTTTTAAGACAATTTTACGCTTGGCATCTTTGAAGCAGCAGTAGGCAGAAATCGCTTTTTAATGAGTATGTTTATAGTAGTTATAGTAACTCAAGGTGGACGGGTAGTTCACTTCTCAACACAATTAAGAAGACAACGAAGGATATACTCTTCAAGTTACAAAGCAAGTTTACTGACAAACAAACTTACGGTAACTCAACCAAACTTTCAAAGCCCCCAAGGCTCTCGGCAAGTGTGAACACCTGTTCAAAACAATTTAAAGAAAATATTAGCAAAAAAATAACGTTTAAAGAGGTTCTCGTAAACCATTAAGCAAAAGGCAATAAAAGAAATGTTCGTTGTTCTATGCTATAATAAATCAAAGTTTTCCTACATATTTTTTCAACATTCATTTCTTCGCCCTTTGTTTTTTTTTTCTTTACATCTGGACAGAGCCGTTTGTTATTGTTAAGATCTTGGTATGCAAAAGAAAATAAGGGTGATTAACCATTTTTGAAGGCAAACATCTAGTATAATTGACACTTCTACAAGGCTTTTCCACATGTAATTGTGTCAGTTAAACACTACCAGAGGCGGATACAGGATTTTAAAAAGGAGGATAGATATTCACGTCGATTCCAGCGCTAATGCCATTGTAATAGTGAGTGTTGGGTGCTTTTTAACCCACCGCGTTTTCACACGTTCTTTGCACACACATTTCACGGACCCTAAAGTCGTTGATTTATCAGCAAACTTGCAAATATTTTGCCTGTTTTTCGACGCTCAGTGACAAACTATTGATAAATCGTATCTTTTTGTTTTATTTTTTTCGGTAGGGTAAAAAAAAGGAGGGAGGGGGGGGGGGCAAATCCAAACCCCTGACTACATTGTATTCGCAAGACAGTGGATTCCCACCTTTAGCGACTGCAGGAACTTTGTGGAGTTATCAATGTTTCCTTTAATGTAGGCTGTGACCATACCACCGAACCCTTTCATCTGTTTCTTGGCCAGCTCGTGTTGGGGATGTGATTTAAGGCCTGTAGGGGATCATTGATCACAACCAAAAATAAAATGAGACTTTTTACAGTCTAACTTAAAGCTTCGTAACTATAATCAGGTTTCATACACCTCAGAATTTCAAAATTACAAATTTCAAAAAACCTAGCAGAGGAGTTTGTTGTTTTGAAAGATGACAAACCTGAGTTGCGAAACTACTTAATTACAGTCTGTTAAAATGGGTTCCTGACCGCACTATATATTGCAAGGCTTTAAAATCTAACAACATTAGGTCAAGATTGAAATAATTAATTAAAATTTAATAATACTTATTCTATTTTGATATTTCCATTGACAGCCAATATATGGAGGTAGCCCTATGTATTAACAGAATGACCACACTAACGAAGTGGCCACACTAACAAAGTGGCCATGCTAGTTAACAAGGTGACCACTGGCTAGTTAACAAAGTGGCCGCACTATTAAGGTAGCCATATTAATGAGATGGCTGTAGGCTTAGGTTTTACTGTACAAGTACAAACACTAACAACTCACCTGGGTACAAAACTTTCTCCACTCGAGGATTACTTTCAAGAAAGTTCGCCACAGCTAGAGCATTGCTCTGGTGTTGCCTCATGCGAAGGTGCAGGGTCTTTAGTCCTCTGTTGGCCAAATAACAGTCAAAAGGACTGGGCACTGGTCCAATGGCTGCAACAAGATGGAACACTCTTTTCAGAAACTTGTTATTTTAAGAAAGACATCAAAACATAATTTATAAAATATCTGAGGTTCATTCAGAACTTCCACATGTTTCAATTTATTTAAAGTGTTAAGTAAACACACCCTTAATATCACACAGCTGTTGGCAGTCATGTCAACTCTCCAAGATAATCTGTTAGTCTCCTGGATACAGAATCAATCTCCCAATCTGCCCAATGGGTAACCCCCCCCCCCCCCATCCCCCCTGATAAAAGCAATTATTTTGAACCTATGCACCTTTGTAAGCTAATGTCTTGTCTCCAAATGTACCCAAATCAAAACAATTTCATTTTTAGAGATCTGCTTGCCATTAATTTTCTTGAGGCATTTTTTAAGGTTAAGCATTGGTTTAACCACAAATTATAATATGGTTTGAAGGAAAATAATCTAGTTATTTCTCCATTTTCTTGGCCATAAATAAACAGACTGTCTGATAGGATCTCTGTTAACTAGTAAAAACCCAGGGCATAAATGCCGGGAGGAGGGGTCATCACTTTTTCTTGTGGGGAGAGGGGGGAGGGGTGGGGTGGGCTTTTGGGGGATGGGATAGTTAAATGCCAGGGTGAAAAAGGAAAACCTCCAGATTTTAGATCTCTGGAGATTAGAATCTCTCTTAATTCCACTGCAAGTTAAGCCCTGAAAACCCAGACAGTTTCTAGATTTGTGTTTTATTTTCTAAACTTTCTAGGAATTTAGTTATAGTTTGCACCTTGCAAGTGCTACCAAAGTTTCAAAACTATCATAATCAAGTTTTAAAGATTAATCATTTACAATATTAAATGTTGTATTATATTATTTACCATTTTGTAGAAATCTCATTCTGCTGCACAACTCATCATTGCTTGTTGCAATTACTCCCATGCAAACATCACTGTGACCTAGAGTGACGACAAACAAACATCAACTTTCAAAACATAGAGAGTATAGTTTTAGACCAGGGAGGGAAAGGGGGGTGGGGGGGTGGGTTTGGATCCGGAGTGGGGTTAGCCTTTTAATACAATAATGAATAATAATTATAATATTCATGGGCAAGAATGAGGAGTATATAATTCAATAATGATAAAAAGCAAAAATAATAATTAAACTTAAGTGTTTAATAATGATAACATCAGACAGCTCACAACTTTTGAAACATAACCAAGCCTTGGAGCCTAGGCAAAAGTTTACCCAAAGCAGTTAGAGATGCAATAACAAAGACACAGATTCATATATTTGTTGAATTTAATTTGATCTGAAGTGTTTTTATGTCATTGAATGTTCAGAAATATTGAACAATTATTATAATATTTTGCCTCAATGTCATGTGATGTCAGCAAGTGTGGATTAAGCATTAATTTTTTATACTTTAACAACCTTCAGTTGCTAAATCTTGAAAAAATGAGTAGAAATTGAAATTACTGTATATAAGTTCAAATTTGTTAATATTTAAAATCTAATTAACAATAAGTTAATTAAATGTTTACATCATAATTAATTTTAGTACTGTATATTAAGTGATTTAAGTTTGTGCACTGCATACCATTCATGTATTTTGTAACAGAATGCATCACAATATCTGCCCCAAGTTCCAGTGGTCTCTGAAGATGAAGTTGTTTATTATTGTTAGTGTAGTGAAATTAATGGCCATAAACTCAACTCTTGACTTAACTTAACTATGCCCCCACATCTCTTAAAATAAATCAAACAAAGCCGACTTTTGGAATGTTAGTAAAGTTGATAATAGTATTCAGAATTGTAAAATTGGAAAACAAAGCATATAAATAAATGCAACGTGCACTGTAAAACTCAGACAATAAATTCCATTACAAGTGCATAAGTCCCAATGTATTTTATTAGGAAACAACTTTTGAAATGGACAGTCTTTCTATGTCCCATCCTCCCCCAAAAATAATGGCCATGGGGTTATATTTTGAATAACCA
This sequence comes from Hydrozoanthus tunicans, assembly GCA_026413305.1. NCBI lineage: Eukaryota > Metazoa > Cnidaria > Anthozoa > Zoantharia > Hydrozoanthidae > Hydrozoanthus > Hydrozoanthus tunicans. The sequence goes on from JAOBAT010106113.1 coordinate 10,521, forward strand.
ACTTTAAACAAAGCAATAAACTTAGAGGGAAGGTAATTTTCTAAACAGTACTCGTGTTGTATTAAGTACACTTATTTAATAAAAAAGTAAAAGAAAAAAAAGGAGTAGGCAGTAAATTAAGACAGGTGTAAGCAGAAAGTCTCAAAAACTTTCATGTGCTTCTGCAAAAAAAAAGGATTTTCAAAGTGTAAATATTCGTCCATGTATATTATAACCCCCTTCCCCTCCCCCCTCTGAGTAAAATTATAAGCACACCCAAAAAGTTTGGCAAAAAGGCTATCTAAAACCAAAAATAAACCCTAGGATTAAGTTATATGTACTGATATAACAATTTTTTGAAACTTGCTTAATTACCTGAAAATAGGATGACATGAAAGTGTTGTCCACCACCATGATAATACCCTATGAAAGATAAGATGAGAAATTGAACTTGAAGAATTAATTTACCTTGAGCAGTTCATGCTAGAGTTAAAGTGTCTTAGCTTTATATTTTTTGCTTATCAAAGCTTAGAGTTCTACAAACAAAATACACAAGTTTAAAAAACAACTACACATACAGTGGCGTAGCAAGCTTGTAGGCCTGCAAGCCTGGGCCTTCAAATTATTTTGACAGAGAAAAATAAAGTATTGAAAAATTACTTTAATGACAGGCCTACACAAATTGAAAAGTTGCTAAACCAACATTAAGCCAAGATGGACCTACAAAATTTTCAGATCCTGGCTACGCTATATACAATAACAATGTTTTCTACAATGGTCATCTACTTTAATTATGTACATGTATACAGTAGATGTAGAAAACTTTGTTCTTGCTCTGTAATGGTCCTTCAACAAAATTTTATTCTAAATAATATTATCAAATATAATAAAAATCATTACTAGCGGTAGTAGCTTGGCTGATGCCTAAACTACTGCATATGACTATAATATTATCGACTTACTTCAACTTACCAGTACTTCTTAGTTTCTCAACACTTTGTATATGTTTTTGAAAGTATAAAAAACATATCGAAGTATAGCCTGTACCATTTTCATAAACAATGCTAAATAAAACCACTCACTTCGTGTTTGTGAACAATTTCAGAAGCACCCTTGACATCTGTCAGTTTTAGGGTTGGGTTTGTTGGAGTCTCCAGCCACACCAACTAAGATTAAAACCAAAAGGGTTTATTTTAAATCCATTGTACAACTGATTAATAATGATTACAAATGAATGATTACTTACATGTACAATTATTTACTAAACAAATTAATTTTCCCCCGTCCTAAGCATGAAGAATTTGAGTTGGCTAAATAATTTATTCTTTTTACTAGGATTCAAAGTTTTTATATGCACTCAGCTTGGGGAATTTTGCTTTACTTCTTTAGTTACACATAGCTTACCTAAAGTTTGTTCAATTCCAATATTCTCTTTTAATTGATACAAAAATACTTGTTTTGTATGTATTGTGTAAGGAGAAGTTAGATGAACTGATAAACTGGCTAGGCACAAAGTTAAGATTTAAACAAACTGTATCAATTATTATCATATAATTATGACTCTATATGCAATTTTAGTGTATAGTAGACAGTTTCTTAATAATGGAGGCAAAGTGGGTGTCGTTTTGGTGTCAAAAAGACAATTAAAATATGGTAGATACATTATCGAAATAAAGACAACAAAATGCTTGTGTTAAAGTCGCTTTGAAAAGGACCAAACCTTTGTGTTTGGCTTAATAGCTTTCTTCAAGTTCTCCAAGTTTGTAAGATCAACTAAACTGATCTCAAGCTGGAACTTGCTTGCAACTCGCTGGAAGTATCTGTTGGTTCCTGTTGATATTTTAAAACAGAAAAAACGAGTTATTAATCTTTACATGCATAATATTTTGTGTATTAATATATATAATCATATGTACAATAACACACGGACTGTACACATTTATATAAAAACTAACATAAAGAAGACCTTCCCCATAAAGAAAAATATACATGACTACTTACCTATTGACTGCAGAAGTTCAATTATAAAGATCAGCAGTTACAAAAATTTAGGAAGAGTTGCATTAATCTCTCAATCACTCCTGAGAGAGATACTTATATAATTGTTTAAATTCAAATTAACACATTTAATTAGTAAGGTAAGTGCCATGCTGTGTCTAACAAGGTCACAAAGTTTGGAGCAGCCCATCATGTTTTGAAAGCTTATGTCAGTTGCAAAATCAGACATTGCTCCTCAATCTCCAGCAGCTACCAGCCAATCTCAACCCATACTTCCACCCTTGTATAACATTTAGTTGTGACATTGTGCACAACCTTTGTACTTTAGCCTAGACAGGGTGTTCCTTGTTAATTGATTGCCATTTGTGACCCAGCATACGAAAACAAACCTTATGCTTTTTTGCTGGACCGAAAAAGCGTTCACTGAGCATTCATCACAACAAATTTTGCTTTGACTATTTAAACATGTACAATGAATATGTTTTGGCCACAGCCATGTGTTGTCGTTTTCTTCATTAAACAGCAAAAAAAATATTATTGTAGCTGCTAAGACTGATTTCATCCAATTTATCAAAACAGTATGATTGAATTTACAAAAATATCATATTATGAACAGCAGTCAAGTTGGTCTGTACAAACCTCCATACACATCATCTCCACACACAATGTGATCTCCACTTTTCAAGAGATGAGTAAGTAACAAGGTGGCCCCAAGTCCTGACGAGGTAGCAATACCTGTACACAGAAACATTAATAGCTGATTCAACTAAACTGTTTTATTTTTCATTTTTTACTTCAATTTCCACAAGCTCTTTAACTTTTCTGTTTATAAAGTATGTATAAACATACTTATTTTATTTTTTCAATATTAAGCCCCCTTAAAAAACTGTAAATGCTCAGGGGGGCTTAATTATTTTAAGACCTTCCACACAGGGGAATTATTAGAAAAAGGGGTCAGGTGGGGCTTATTTAAAAACTGTCAAGACAGGGGGCTTATAACGAAGGGGGAGGGGCTTATAACTAGAGAGGGGACACTTATTAGAGAGGGGGGGTCAGGGAAAGAGTTTTTAGAAATGGGGCACTTATTAGGGAGTGGGGCTTATTAGAGAGGGGGGCTTATTAGGGAAGGAGGCTTGTTAGAGAGGGGGGCTTATTAGAGAGGAGGGCTTATTAGGGAAGGGGGCTTGTTAGAGAGGGGGGCTTATTAGGGAAGGGGCTTGTTAGAGAGGGGGGCTTATTAGGGAAGAGGGAGTCACTAGAACACTTAAAGGGCAGGTCTCAGGTTAAACACTGCATTTGAAGAAGAGGTACTTTGTGCGAGGTAGAAAACAGTCTCAATAACATTTTTCTCCAGATCAGTGTTTTAGGGGTTTTATTTATCAATGAAACGTTCCCGAATTGCAAAAGTAACGCAATGTTAAAGAAATGTCACGTTCGCGCAGCGAGGCTTGGTGACGTCACACGCGTGTAATGTTTGCAATATGGCGGATAGTGCGCCGAATGTGCTTCTCTGGCCTCTTTGAGCTCCGATGAGCTTGACTCTGAATCTGACTTTAAAAATTAACGGGGAAGTGAAAACTCTGAGTCAGATACCTCTGTACACGAAGTAAAGCGTCGGCGTTTTGAGCCTCCAAGCGAGGTAGAAAACGAAAAGGAGACTGATGAACAAACAACCATGGAAATCGATGAGTTGTTGATCGCGAAAACTGGTTTGTACATGACGTGAAGCATTTGTTCTTACACGATATGTTGACAAAATTTACTGAATCACCTGTATTTGAAGCAGTCAGAAAATTTTAAATATCAATCTTGCATGCGATTGACTATAAGTAAAAGATAATTCATATTTTCTTCAAAAATACTTTCGCCTGGGAGATATGCTTGTTTAGTTGTTAGAATCATTGCGGACACCAAAAGTAGTTTTTTTGGGTGCTCAAAAAGTTTTGAAGAAATCTAACGACAGGAAGGTGAAGCAATTTTCACGATGTAGATCAGCAAGAGTATAAAGTAATCCAAAACTTTATTCTTTCATGTTTGATTTTCGCTACGATTGTTTATAGATGATTTGCGAGAAGGCAGTCAGACATTTTTGGATAGTGCGAGTATAAAAGAATAAAATTAAAATAAAATCCATACTGTTGGTCTAAAATCCACGTCATTATGGTTTACCCGGAAATAAGTACATCCCGAAGAATATTTTAGTTTAATTTTCGAAAACATGATTCGAGCGAATGTCGATAAAGTTTATTATTTATTTTTTCTTCCCACTTCTTCTTCTTCTCTCCAAATATGAATTTATGTTAAGCGAAAACAACTTGTACATTCGTTGAAGTGCTTTTAAGTGACTTGTAAGAAGGCATTTTAAATTAATTAAGACAATCTTTACTTCATGAGCCCAATTTAAATTGTAAGAAATGAAAAACAAAATTAGTTCTTCACTTTTAATCTTGTTAGATTTGTATCCACATCTTGGTCTTTCCATCAGTTTGTCTACAGTGTATTTTAATTTCTTTATGTAACAGTTGACTGAAAACTTCTTTAATATTTTGAATACAAATTGTTGATATTTCAATTTTATTGACAGGCAGGTACCTAAGTTTAGCAATGTTTTATGCTAGGTGTATGTGTGAAAATTGTCATGTTTACTAAAGAAAGAGTGAAAATTTTAGTAGTTTGTTACAAGATCAGAAA
>JAOBAT010106124.1:0-15187 GCA_026413305.1 Hydrozoanthus tunicans
TCAACCATAACAAAAGTAAGGAAATAATACTAGAATATATCAACTGGAGAGGGAGGTTTTCCTGGTTGAAAAACATTATTAGTTATGCAGTAAGAAAATAAAGTTTAAAACCAAAGTTGAACTGACTTACCAGACTCAACAAGTTGGTTCGGTTCAGCGTCGTCTGTAAGACAAGATATAACATCAGTAATATGAGCTGTGACGTGTCCTCCTCAGTTTTGGGGTAACTTCGAAACAAAGTAGCATGAATAGTTCTAAGCCTGTCAAGTGATAGCTTTGATTACTAACGGATCTCATAAAATCATTTTTGTTATACCCCCAGGATTTACCATCTAGACAAAGATGACCATAAAAGAAATTTTAAAATGGCAAAGAAGAAAGAGTAAAATGAAATGAAATAAGGCAAGAACCAAATGACATATAGACTGATATGAAGTATTATAACCCAGAACGAAAGGTGGTTATGACGTAGTATAGTTTAACCCGACTTAACGCGACGCTGTACGCGGTGAAATAATCAATTGATATATGACGTTACAAAACCTTTTTTGGGATGTTGTAACACTACATGAGATGAAACGACATAATGCCGGGTCACGTGACACACCAACTATAGTATAGAGAGTAAATTTAGAAACACACCGTTTTCAGACTTATTCTCCTGTTCTGGACTTTCTTTGGGGTCTATTGTAAAAAAAAGCAATCAGTTGTTAGTACAGCTCTAATCTTATGATGTCTTATCTAGATTCCTTTCATTCGGCCCTGATAAGGGGTATCATAACGCAAAACGAAGGGAAATAACATGGTTTAATATGACATAATATAACTGATCTTGTTTAGCGCGACGCAACGTGGAATTACGTAAGTTTTGTTGATTTGAAATTCTAAAACCTTATTTGAAATGTTGTAACACTTTATTTAGATGATTCGACATGCGTACCGTTCTCAGACTGTTCCTTCTGTTCTGGACTCTCTTTGGGGTCTGTTGTAAGGAAAACAAACACATTTTTGTAATTGTGTTTATTTGCATTTACTTCTATGAACGTAAGTAAATGGCTAATGGCTCAGATAGTGTGACGCTTAAACCACTTCAAATACAGCTCCATAATTTTTGTGAAATATGACAAGTTCTGCATTATCTCGATTCTTATTTTCGAAACCAATTTTTATGAAATAATTAAGCAGAATGTAAAGGACTGACTTTTTACTATTGTCTTTAACATAGTTTTCCTGCTTGTAGGGGTATCATTTCAATTTTAGCTTTCGAATATGTAGTAAAAACGCCATGAAAACGTTTACATGTCATGCAGTCGCGAAAAAAATAGTATTAATAATTAACATAGAACGTCTCGACAATTTTTCCGCAATTATAATAATAATAATAATAATAATAATAATAATAAGTATTATCAACCGGTGATCAGCAATGAAGTGTATAACAATATTTAAAATCTCTCTATATTTAAAATCTGTCCATATTTAAAATCTATCTATAAAAAGGGCAAAAACTTCTACTACTGTTGCTACTACTACTACTACTACTAATGATAAATAGATAATTTTATTGGTATAGATATATATATAAGAAGTAAGAATATCGATAGGAAGTTTGGGGCTCAAAACATTTAAAACTGTTGTTTAAGAACTAATGTTCTTGACTACTCCCTATGAACCGGCATGACAATGTCACTCCCTCGAGGAACTATCGTATATGGTAAGCTGCCAGTATTTCTTGTTTAGCAGTGATTGTTGTAAAGCAACAAAAAAGCAAGAGTTTATAGTTTATCATTCTTCAGATGAGGCAGTTACCATTCTGCTCGTCTTCTTCATCCTCCAGTTCAGCGTGGTTTTGTTCCTCATCCTCGTTTTCTGTTGGTTGTAAGAGTTGGAGGTTAATCCCAAGCCAGTTTATAGAAATTATCCTTATATAGGTTATGAAAACGAAACTTTGACAACACAAAAAATATATGTGGTGAAACGGAACTGTACATAAACTATAGAGAAAACATATATACATAGCATGCGCAATGCCAATGGGTATATTTGAATATATTTTAAAATCACAGTTCGCCATCGAGTTGACATAGTCAGAGTTTTTGCTACCATTTGGAATTGCCGGATGCAGTAGTTCAGCAGGCGGATGGCACGGACTCGGGGGGTCCGGGGGCATGCTTCCCGGGGAATTTATAAAACTAGACTGGCTAAAATGGATTATTCTATGTTTCGTTGGCCGGAATTGGCTAATCAGGAAAATCTTTAGAGAAGCTAAAAACTCTCATAAAAAATGAAATATTTGACTGAATTGGAAATTAAAATGAATTTCTAACAGTTTGCAGTTGTTCGTTTTTTAGTTGATTCCAAAACGGACTCCAAATTGGGTGTACTTATGAATCCCATACCTCTAGACTCCCGACTAGGGAGCTGCTCTCATAGAGATCGTTCAAGTTGCTTTCTCTATTGAAGTCATCATAGTCGATCGACCCTTTCCACACTTAAAAAAATTATTATTTCGTGTGCGAACTACCGGACATTAGATGTCAGACAACCGCGGACGTTGCGTCCGGCGTTAAACTAAAGCCCTGTATAGTACCTTAAAACCCCATCAAGGCCTGAGCGGATATATAGAGTAGAATAATGCGGTGTAACGCCCTTACCGTTTAGCTTCTCGTCGCTGACCTTTGCAACAGGTTGATCATCAATCTTCTCTGCTCCTGAAAGAGTGTGTAAACGTATATAAGCTTATGGAACGAACAAATGGAAACTCATTTTTTGTTTTAACGCCTTTACCTTTGTCCAGCGTTTCATGAGAGTTCTCTAGTTCTTCAGAGGCACTAACTGAGCAAACTAAGAGGGCAATTAGAAGAACCAACAGTTTCAACTTCATCTTGATGGTGGCTTGATTTCTTCAACTTGCTTCAGAAGGCTGCTCAAAGTGAACTGAAAAGTTTTTGCCCCTGAACCACTATTTATTACCCTCCACTACAAAGGGTACAAAGTACTTGACGCGCTGATTGGATAGTCTAAGTCTACAACACTATTGACCTGGTACAAGTAGCTATTGACGTGTATGATAGAAATTACGTACTATTCCAACTGTTCCAACCACTTAGCTTTAAGCTGCTACTTTCGTTTCCTGATTCTTTCAACAAAAGTTATTATCTAATACTCTATTTCTTTTGTAAGAATCTAATTTAAGAAGGGACAGTTAATATTGAATATTAAAGAGTGTGCGCTGCTGACCTGAATTTCTGTAACAAATCCAACATCTTTTGAAGTGTTTACCTTTACAAAGGGAAATTTTATTTTAGGAGTTCCAAAAGAGTTCTTTGATACAAGTTACAGGCTTAAATAAAAACGAAAACAGCACTAACGCTTTTATGACGTTCAGTTGTGTTTACAAATAGATAAAAAAAGCAGGTGCACTCTGTCATTTCTACTTAGTTGTGTCATAACAACGTTCAACTCTTTGAGTGTTAAGGCTGAAGTGTTTGTGGAGCGGTTTTGTTTTTTCAATAAGGAAAAAGTTAAACACGGTACAAATATTAAAGTTATGGTAACAGTACTTATATATTGCATCGTGGTTTTAGTTTGTCAAAAACAGCTCAATGCTAAGATCACCGCAGTATGTTTTCTTTATTCCAATTGTTAGATTCTTATGCTTTTGTTTTTTTTGGGATGATGCAACTACCCTCTGCATATACAATCCAGATATATCTTCAATCTACGTCTTATCGTTATAGACATACACATACGCTCTATTTTACAAGAATATACTTTATATGAACATTGAGGCTGAAATTGGTCAGGTTTTAGGAATAATGCCGAGTCTCAGAGTTTGTACAGAATTCGAACAGTGACCGTCTCGATCTTTTCTTCGACAATTTGACAGCTCAAGGTGTTGGATGAGTTTAAAGAGTCTATATATCTGCTACCCTCTGCACATACAAACCAAATATATGTACGTCTTATCATTATAGACTTATTATAACGATACAGTGCAGTTTTAGTTGCTTGTCTGGTTCTAATTAATAACTATTAATATTACAGAAGTTTATTAAATGTACTGTAATGTAAAGAAAAGATTTTGAACGCTAGCTTTCACACTGAATTCATGGTACGGTGTATGACAATTCCGGGTCTTTCCAAAGCTGTTGCTTCAAGTTGCCGAGTGTTTCGTTTCAACAGAGCGTTATGCTTTTTAGGTATAAGTGCTAACTAAAAAGGGGATCCGGAGGTATTGGGGCAACTGCTCAAGCACAATACAACGCACGTCTGTGTACATGTATAGAGGAGAAAACACTAGATATCGAGTTTTCCCTATACTTTCGCTTCTACAATTGCATGGTCTCAAAGCCTTTTTCGATGTCAATTTTTTTCTGTTTTATTTATTCAATTTTGGACCGGAAGATATAGCTAGTTCGAGTGTTAGTTAGCCAAAAGATCTAACGCGTGCGCAAGCTTCAAAAGTTCAAGTTTCCTTGATATCGGTCAATTACTGAAGTAGTGGTCGTTTTGGGAAATCTTTGATTTTTTGTATCTTACGTTTGAATTAGAATGTATTCTATGCTTGAATTTTGAAGTTCTGCTTTTTTCAAAATAGGTTCAAGCTGAAGAAGTAATATGAAATTTATAACTACAATTCGTTATCGAACGAAGAAGCGATGTTAGCTTAATACTGTGGTATATATTGAGTTCAGTCATTCGATGGCGACTTAGCTCAGGCAAATATTAAGTCAAACGTAGTTTTACGTCGTTTTGGCTGTTTATAACTCAACCCTCATTAATGAAAAAAAGCTAAATCCTTTCTCAAGCCAAGTGGCCTCTTGAACGGCGCTTAACCTTGATTTCGATATGTGCTGAGCTGGATGACTCTTCCTCGACAGGACACTAATTTATCGCAGGTTAGCCCCCAGCAAAATTGTTACTCAGTTTATACAGCTTAATCCGACTGGAACTGAACAAGTCGGATAAAGTGTCTTGTTCAAGCTAAGGAAACAAAACAGTGGTTTGACCAGGGCTCGAAATCGCGATCCTAAGAATACAGCTCGAACTCATTAACCGCTCGGCTACTGCGTTGCCGGCATAATACCAAGCTTCAAACAATCTATTGTATACAAAAGGAAAAAAACAACCGTGGGAAAATGGATGAGCCTTATTGTTTACTCTTTGAGCCTATACGTTTGCATGCGGTCAAAAACGTTTGTATGGCTGTGTTTTGCTTGGTTCATGTCCTTTTTTCTTTATTTCTAACGGTCTTAAATGAAATAAAGTACCAATATAAAAGAAACACACGGCTTTGCTTCAGATTTCAGAACATTGGACCGGCTGTGAATTAGACGTACGTGTTTTAGTAATGCTAGTTTGGTCTTGACTTCCGCCAACCAAGCAAGGGTTTTATAATTGACATAATAGGTTATTGAAGTCGTAATAAAAGAAAATTCAGTTTCAATTCGTTCAACTCGATTGTTGTTATCATTCCGGTAGCAGGGTAAGCAGGGTGACTGCTAGGAGGCACTAAATAATATTACTGGCGCAGTGGCCGAGCGGTTAGCTTGTTCCTCTCGTATTCCAAGAGTCGCCAGTTCGAGCCCTGGTGAGATCACTGAGCAAGACACTTTAACAGACTTCTTCCTGTCGACTCATTTGCATAAACGAGTTCCAGCTTCTACTGGGGCTAACCTGATTTCCAAAAACGACCATTCCATCAGTTCTCGGCTGATATCCAATAAACTTGAACTTTTGGCTTGTGCTTGCGTTAGATCTTTTGGCTAACATCCAATTATGGCTATATCTTCCGGTCCAAAAATAAATGTTTAAAAAAGAAACAGGAGATATCGCAGCAAAAGGTTTTGAGACCATGAGAAGGTAAAACAAAAGTACAAGAAAAAACTCAATACCTATTCTTTTCTTATTCGTATATTTTATTACATGTACACAGACGTGCATTATATTGTGATTTGAGCAGTTGCCCCAATACCTCCCCTCTTAGTCAGCACTTTTACCGCAAAGCAAGTCAATTTCTTTAACGCTTGAAACAACACTTGGCCAACTGAAGCAATACAACTTTGTAAAAACACGGAATTGTCGTACGCTCTATCGTGAGTTCAGTGTGAAAGCGTTCAAAACGGTTTAATTTAGATTACAGTACCTGTAGTGAACTTTTGATTTTCCGTGCATTTTATATGTCTATAACCTCAAGGCGTAGATTGAAGATATATTTGGATTGTGTTATGCAAAGGATAGTTGCATCATCTCAGACATAAACACGTCCTGTTCTGTGTTCTAGTGGATGAAACTTTGATCTTTTAAAACAAACTTTGATCTATTAAAATTGTCTCCACGTATTAAGCTAAAACAGAAAAAATTTATGTAGAGAGACCTAGTGCCAAGTACTGCCCTGTACTTGACCAATGGGCTCAATGTTGAGTTTTCGAGTTTCTACTCCTAAGACTTTTCAAGCGGAATTTAAAGACTTTATTTAGAACAAAACTTAGAAGTTTGGTAAGATAATCATTTCGTAGTTAAATAGGGTTGTAATGTTAAAGGTATTTCTGTGAACAGCTGCCATCCTTGATAAATCTTTTTCTTGAACTGTAAAGCACTTCTTGTGTTGTAAAGTCTTGCGATGTTCTATAACAGTATTATTATAATCACCATTATTTCTTTTAATATACCAATATATATGAACAACTATAACTTCTAGTTATATCACGGAAATAGTTTTCTAACCACAAAATTTGCTTTGTGTAAAATTTGCAGTAAACAAGAAGCAATATGACTTAATCGGCCACTTGTTGAAGCATTTCTGTCAAATGACAAAATATTGTGAAACCCATGCATGCAGTAAACAACAAACTTACGCCACAGACTAGAGTTAAACTGTTCGTACCTGTCGTCATTTCACTGAGCATAAACATGATTCATGGTTATAAACGATGAAAGAATTAAGCTGCATGCTAAGGTTGCTTCATGCTATACATTTATTCGAATCGCTGCATTAGTGACAAATATCATAATAGAGAAAAATGGCGTGCTTTTAGCAAACTATCGATCCTTTGATTATTGCGAAGTTAACCTAAAAGTGAAATTACGTCATTTCAAAATAGTTATTTTTGCAAAACAACTACAACGCTGTTTAAATTTACCTAAACAAACGCCCCTTGCTCAAACAAACCGGCGCAACAGAAAATCTGCTTCCCCCACAATTTTTTCAGTTAAGTTACTTTAGGTCAAAAAATGAATATAGCTTGTTTTTCAATTTTTATCCGACTTTAACAACAACAATAACAACAACAGAATCTTTATTCTCCTTTTAAGTACATGATTATATTTTTAACATGAAGAAGAATGGGTGTCTGAAATAACCAATAGTTACTACAGGAACATGCAAGCGCCCAGGATTACCAACTGAAAGATGAATATATCACAATACTAGGTCAGACACACAGCAACATACAACGCACGCACAAACACACAAATACACGCAAAATGAGCTTGTATGAATTATAGTTAACATCACTACCACCTTTAGTAGACTATACAAACAGTATAGATGCTAATGTACTATACTATAAATACTATATATACGTCTATAAATAACTTAAACTGTCAGGTAACATTATACAGTTCCAAATGGCAAATATAATCTAGTACTAATTCAGATACTGTTGTTTGATTTTTTTCTTAAATTCTGCCAGCGAACACAACTTTATGTCATTTCATTCAAGTGGTATACCAGCTAGGCAACTGTTCATTTCAAGAAACAAAAGATTCTTAAGAAAAAAAAGACTCTTTTACTAACCGAACTCACGCGCGAGCAGCCTAAATAAACATTGTAACAAACGTGTTTTGACAGTTTGGCAACTACAAAATGTCGTAAATGGCGTAAAACGGTGAAGTTCTTTATGCTGTTTTAAACTTCCCGTGTTTTCAGAGCAAACCTTTTCAGTATCGTGATCCCAAACGGACGCGAAGTGACTACTTCCGTATGCCATTTTGTTTGGGTGTCAATATCTACTGTTTCGGAGGCAAATATTGTCTCATAGCTACTATTTCAATTTCTAGATCTAAACTAATCAATCACGCGTGGCCGAGCTGGAATATACCAAAATGACGATATGCCTTATAGTAGACTACTTCATTTGTTGACAGAGAGTAGGAAACCTTCGGCGAAAATGTACATTAGCTTAGTTCAAGTTGACTTAGTATCACCACTTCATATCACCGACCAACACTAACCCGCAAATAGCTAAAGCTTGTCAAGGCAGGTATAGTGAATGATAATAATAATAATAATAATGATGTTAATTGTAATAACAATAAAGCGACGGCTTGAGGTCAGAGCCAATTTTAGTTTACTTATCATGTATTATATAGGTATTAGTTACGTATAGAGTTGTTTGCCTTAGGGTCTCCTGGGTTACTATCGACGCCCCAGGCTGGCTGGATAGGGATCCCTTATGGCATCCATACGTTTTTACTGTCTTAAAATGACAGTAAAAATATCAATAGTATTAATAACAATAACCATAGTAATAATAATAATAATAATAATAATGATAATAATAATAATGGTCATAATTCCGTCTCGTTAAAGTTTTAGTAAAAAATAGGTAAAAATAGTATATATGATATTAGAACTAAACGTTTTCGATCCTAACAGATCATCTTCAGAGTTAAAACTGAATAAAACTGCCGCGTCTTTGTTAAAATATATAAAACTTAGCATAAAATAAGTCACCCCGATTCCCTTAGGGAAAAGAGTTAGTTCAAAAGATTGAACTTGTTTGTTAAGTTCCGGATTAATGTCTACAATGAAAAGTGCCTCGACATTGGATCTTTTGATGAACGAATAAACAGTTCTCAAAGGCTTCCAAGTAAAAGAATTGGTTGGATTTGTGTTAAGCTGTCTGGCCGGTTTGATGTTTAGCATTTATATAGCGCCCTTTCCATATGTATATGATCAAAGGTGCTTAACGTTAGCAAAGATTTACAGTTGACTTTGGTAGTGAGTGTTTACATAGTCCGTTAGTTAGTACGTAGTAGACAGACCACGACGCCGGGACCACCCTACTCTTTCTCGACAAGTGCTGTGGGTTCTTTAAGTCCCCCGATAGGAGATCGAGAGACTAGGCCTACGGTTTAACATCCTTATCCCAGGAGACGTGAAGTTGCAGCCATTAGAGCAAAAGGCAGCACATTCGATCTCCTCAGTTATTTTAAGACCCTGAGTGAAGGTATGGCACCGGGAATAGAACCCAGGCCTCCCCCACGACAGACCGGCGCCTTATCAACTAGGCTGACTAGGCGGCGGTTAAAACAATAGTAATTATAGTAGTAGCAGTAGTAGTAGTAGTAGTTGTAGTAGTAGTAGTAGTAGTAGTAATATAATGATAATAATAATGATAATAATAACAACAATAATATTAATAATAATTATAATAACAATAATAATAATAGTAAATATACATTTTTATAGCGCTTATACACTAGCTCTAAGCGCTTTTCAATGTTAACAAGGAAATTTAATCTAACAAAAGCCGTGCTTGTAATGTAAAAATATCATCATGCACTAATCAGAAAAACTACAGATGTAATACTAACTACAAATTACTAAATAAACTCATAAAATAGTTTTTATAGTACGTGCGATTTGATTAGTCAACAAGTGTGTAAACGCTATGAAGCACAAAAAAAAACGTCACAACCAATATGGCGAATCGCGGTAGTTTGATTTTTGATAAACTTTTTGTTTTTAATTTTTTTTAAATATTGCAAGACTTTAAAATTGTCCGATAAGCCTTTAACTTTCGGTTCAGTGCCCTGGATAAATTTGCGGCTGAAGAATTTGTACCTGAAGAACCACCCCCTGAAAAGAAAAGACATTCGTTTTGCTGTCTAGCATTCAGTTTTCTGGAAATGCGGCGTTTGATAAAGCCTCCCAACAAAAATCGAGTGTTCAGCACAAACCTGTGATCTTTACAAGCTTAAAAGCAGCTCAGCTATCAACAGCAAAATTTGCAATACACTCAGTCTTGAGAACGACAGAGAATGCTACCATGTGAACCAGCAAAGTTTACGCCAAGGAGAGACATAAAGGTTTTGCTGCAATGCAGCATTGTCTCAGTGCATGTGGCTTTCGGAGCCGATGGACCGAAAATCGACTCATCATTGAAATGTTCAGAGGAATTTCTCATTTCTCTGACTCCTTGTTAGGACCTTTTTCGGTTTTAAAAAATTGCACGTTTTCGCTGACTTTGCAATCTGAAACTAAGCAAAATGAACGATTGTTTGTCGGTTCTGCAATCTCTACATATGAGAAAGGATATATCAGCATTATAACTATATATAATACGATAGTATTAAAATTTGATACATATATAGCACTATAAATCTATATAATTTTTTTAAACTGAGAGTAGATATATCAGGACTATTTCCTTATAATTTAGATGTATTAACACTATATTTGTATATATTAGTTTTAATATGAGAGTAGATATATATATATATATATTAGTACTTTATCTATATAATTTTAACATGAGAATAGATATATCAGTACTACATCTATATATATTATATAATGAAAACATATTTTATTATATAATAAAAAACTACTTCATGGTTGGTTCACTTGCACGTCAATTATTCACTCGTTGTAAAGATTCGCTAAACTCACTCGTTCGCTGTGATCACTCGTTCGTTGTAGCGATTCTTCACAACACGTGAATAAATATCGTGTATGCGTTCACCAACCATGAAGTCAACCCAATGTTTAATTTGAAGGTAGATATATCAGCACTATACATATCAATATAAACTTTAATATTAGAGTATAGATATATCTGCACTATATCTATATGAATTTTAATACTTGAGAGTAAATGTATACATATAGGACTTTATCTTTATAAATTTTAATAGGAGTAGATCAGCACTATATGTCTAATAAATTTTAATACTGAGAGTAGATATATCAGCACTTTATCTATATGGTTTAAACCATGATGTGAAGAGATGTAACAGCCTTATATTTAAATAATTTTGTTATGAGAGTAGTTGTATATGTTAGCACTATATCTACATAGTTTTAAATTTGATAGTGGAATCTATATATCAGCACTATACCTATATAGATTTTAATATGCGAGTAAATATATATCAGTATTATATGTATATCATTTAAATATGTAAGTAGATACATCAGTAACTTATCTACAAAATTTGAATATGTGAGTAGATTCATCAGCACTAATCTATATAATTTTAATATGAGAGTAGATGTATTATAGCACTATATATCTATACAAATTTTATTATGATAGTAGATATATCAGCACTTTATCTATATAGATTTTGATATGAGAGTAGATATATCAGCACTATATCAATCAATAAATTATAAAATGAAAAAATCTTTTATCATATACTATAGAAGTAGATAAGCAATTATAATGTATCATTTTTCCTATCCTTTTTGTGTTTTGTCCAAGCCTCATACCAGCTCAGTTGTTTTAATTTCAGTAGCATACTTTTCAATTCAGTTCTGTATCGATTATAGAAACAAAATTGTGGGTCTAATTATAGTATATATGCCAGCATTTTGTATTCTGAAAGTTACCATTGCAATATAGTAAAATAAAGATTACTATACTACCGGTGGTACATATCTTACAAACTGTCTGCTTTTCTGTTTCTTACACTGTTACTAAACCAGAATCTTCCAACACAACTGACAAAGTCTAATGGCTTTGAAAATTAAAAAGGATCTCTTCAATCAATGCAACGGTAATGATTAAATAACAAATGCATGGAACATAACATGAATATAACTTATATATTTCATATTGAAATTTTGCGGTAACTTTGCGTCGTTCTAGAAAATAAACACCATAGAAGTAATACTTTATACTTTAATTTGGTTGTTGTTATGAGCAAGTAAATACCAGCCCCTTGAGAACCTCATCAACACTTATCTTAGTAAATGGCCAAGGTTGTTGATACTTTTCTCGCTAAGAGCAGCGCTCAAATGGTTCGAATTCTTTGTCTTTGTGGTTTTGTATTTTTGTTTGTTCTTGTCGTCGCAATATTTGCAA
This sequence comes from Hydrozoanthus tunicans, assembly GCA_026413305.1. NCBI lineage: Eukaryota > Metazoa > Cnidaria > Anthozoa > Zoantharia > Hydrozoanthidae > Hydrozoanthus > Hydrozoanthus tunicans. Next base: position 12,099 of record JAOBAT010106124.1, read on the forward strand.
CAAATCTATATGGGGAAAATTTATTTAGCTGCCATGCCATCTACACAGAAAACAGTCTTAACTTGTGGAGCCGTCTTGTACATTCATTTATTAACCGTGAAATTGAAAATGGTTACAGAGTGCCACGTATATGTTTGACAATCTAGCGCATTAACAACTTTATTTTGCTTTCACGAAAAAATACCATCCTACGCTAAATTAGAATTTTAAAAATATTTATGTTAGGCAATTGATTGGTGCTCAATGGTACTTTTCATGCTGATTATGGATAATGAAAACTTCCCGTTTTTGCGGTTTTGCTTTTCATTAACATTGACAGCACTTTAGTTAAGCCTACAAATTAAAATTCCCCGGGCGGAACTATTTTGTCAATATATAGCTACTATCGAAAGGGCGGAGCAGTGGCCTGGCCGGCGGTTAGCATGTTCGTGGTGTATTTTAAGAACTTTCGGCTGAGTTTATGTTTTAACATAACATGGTGCTTGCATAAGTTTTTATGTTCAATCACGCGCAAATCAGTAAAAACACTTCAACGGCCGATTTTGTCAGAAGTGCAACACAAGTAGTCACTCTAAACGGTCATTCAGTTCCGTTATATAACTATTTGTAGAAAACGATTCGCGAGATTAACATACGGAATAATACGAAACCATTGTTAAAGCGGTCATTAACCGGTTATATAACTATCTATATAGAAAATAAATCGCACGATTAACATGCCCGTAGAATAATACGAATCATTGTCAGTGCCAGAATGTCTTAATCGTATTTTCGCTACTAGCTTTAGCAAGTTTAACCAAGCACCATGTATGTAAACAATAAAACAGGCCCTGTCCACGTGCACACTAATAACCTAAGTTACAAGGTATATAAAAGATTCGCTTGCACATTACACCCCAAGCATCCGTTTTCGTCACCAGGCTGCGATCGCTCGAGCTTATCTTCGGTAAGCGTTTCGAAAATCTCGATTTTAGCTCGTCCACACTAATACAACGCGCGCCTTCGGTTTTGATCGTATAAGTGGGGACGAAAGGCAAAAACATACTAGTTCAAACAGGGCCTTAATTTAGATCAAGATGACGTTGAAATAATGGAAATAGGTACAAATCGGTGTAAATTAACACTGCATACGATCGTACCATGTTGGATAAAAATGAGATCGAACTGATTGCATTGTGCGTGATCAGTCGAAAATAATTGGCCAAACACAAGTTTTTCCTGTATGTATAAATGTTTCAACTGGCAATCAAGAGTCTTCGTTAGTCAAAAGACTGTACACATGCCTTATAAATAAGTCTCGTGTTGTTTAATTGTGTTTTTTTGAAGTTCACTGGACCCAAACATTGCAATAGTATAACCGCATATATATACGCGTGCTTAAATTATTGTTTTTTGTTCTGTTATAAAGTTAGTCGTACATTCAACAGCCCCTCCTTGGCGACTTTTAGTAACGTTTCTTACGATATCACCGCCCATAATTTGAAATGTTAAAAATATTTCAAATGCTCAATGATAAGAATCATTTTGAATGTTCTCAGAGTTTTTACATGAGTTTATGCTCTAAGTTAAAACTGAAAACGTGCCAAATTGTACTAGGGATGGAGGGGGGGTAGTAGAACATACATTCATACATATAACTTTCTTTATCCACGGGATTTCATCAGACATTTACATATTTACACAAATAATGGAAAAAAACCTGTTTTTCATAAAAACCGTGCATTAAGAAATTTGAAAACACAGTTAACTAATATAGTTATCTAATATAGAGAAAACTACAATAGATATATATAAATTATAAACTGTATTTTGAATCATTAGTTGTTAAGCGTGACTCGAGGTACATCTGTTACTTTCAATATTGGTTTAAAAGTGGAAAGGGTTTGTGTGTGGCGCAGTTCGGGTTGGAGACTGTTCCATAGCTTGGCTCCATTATACCGCAGACTTCTCTTCATATATATAGTCAGTTCTGGGCATTAGCAGCGCTAGTTTAATGCTTGAGTCCCTTAGACACTTTTGTGCAACTTCCGATCGATAGACAAACTGAAAGAATGATTTCCGGCTCTGAAATTTTTATATTTTCAGTGAAGCTTCAGAAAAGAAATCATTTTTTTTGCCAATTTCCGTTCATTCTCTTTATAGGATTTTGGTTTTCAAGGTTTTCTTTCCGTCTGGGGTGGCCCTGCAAATTATTTTTACAAATTTTCCACCCCTCCCCCCTTCCCCCCACGAGATCAGCTGGTCCGTACCAATGATATGCGGGGGTATGGACGGGTTGGGGAATTGGGTTGAAGACAAACATAAATTTATGCTTCGATGTAATAGTTTTTAAACTTTCTTAAAAATAATTAATTTTTGAGCACTGCCCATAAAATATTAAATGCACGAGATGAACTGCATGTTCAGTCCCGTATCCCCACTATCACCATGCACCCTCCCATCCTTGTTTAAAAAGCGAACGTACATTTGTTTTTGCTACTGAACATCAACTGAAAAGTATGCAAGCTGGATCGAAGAAAAACTAAGTAAGACTAGTGAAACGTTAAAGTGAAATGTTCTGAAACAGTGTTATTCGAAAATCAAAGGTTTTTCTCGACGGATATTTTGAACTAAAGAGGGGCGGAGAGGAACGGAAGTTCTGTTATATCATAACCTAGTTTGTCAAAATACAAAAGTAAACTTGACACACAAATGCGTTTTGATGCTCAAAAACATTTATTACAAAAAATGCCAGAGGTAAATCTACAATCAAAATACAGACGGGCCTGACACGCTCTCGTCTCTAAAGTTAAAGACTTCATGAAGCAGGACCGACTGTACTATAAGATCATCAATTCACTAATCTCTAGTTGATACAAAACGGCTTAGGTTAACGTTGTTAACACTGTGCTCACCGAAAGCTAAAGCTTAATGCTAAAAGGCTACTTTGAACGATTAATACGTATGTATATACCAAAGGCTAAAACGCTTCAAAGTACAAAATTTAAAATATTTATGTATTGAGACGGAGGCCAGTTAGGGAAGAAGTCAAAACAATGGTATTTTTAAGGAACCCAATTTTGTCGGGGGAGGTGGTGGGTGGCGGCACA
>JAOBAT010106135.1:0-15187 GCA_026413305.1 Hydrozoanthus tunicans
AATTCATTCTTTGTTCGTTCATTCTAGATCTATCTTAACACTTTACAATCTCTCTGATTGAGATTAATTTATCGATTCCTTGTACGATTGTCAGTGAATTTATAATGTCCTTCGATTGATTAGCATATTTAATCAGGTATCTTTTAGTAACCTCGGGAAGATTTTGTGTGTTGCCCTCGCAATAGGCCTTATGCATGTAGACGTCGAACTAGTCAACTTCACTCCCAATCCTCGTATTCAAGAAATAGGTGTGGGCATTTTGCACGTGCAAACCGTGTTCACGAAGGAACTCTTTTCATTTGTGAGCGCTTTGGGATTTGGTTTATGAATAACTCACACTTTCGTGATTCGAAAGCGAGGCTTGGTTGTGTTTGATGTAACATGCACAAGACCTATTGAATGGGTTTACAATGCGGATAGGAAGTTTTTGATTGACATGTCTGTGCTAAGACTTCTTTTATTGCCAAACAATTTCACACGTTATCTACACACTGCAACACCTCCTACCCGATCTAAAATCAGACACCCTCCTCGCCCTAGTAATAGGGAGCTTAAGACACGAGGATGGTAACACCGACGACGATAGCAGAAAACAATAGTGATTACAACAGCTGCACGTTGGAATGCACCGTGCTGGTCACCTGCAGGTTGTCGTCTTGCAACGTGACAAGCTCAGTTTTGAAGTTTGCAACTTTAAGAACGATCACAGCACATTTTGTCAATAAGAAAAAAACGCTTCCATTTTTTTCTGTTCTCAAAGCGTAACTCGGACAAAAGAGAAAGACATATATGATTGAAAAGGAAAAACAAGAAGTTTGTTTATTGTAAGCCGTCGTCTTCGATGAGACCTTTGAGTGCTGTTTTTCATTGCGGCCATAAAGATACTCAATCCGCGCTTTTAGCAAAACATTATACATATTCTGAAAGGTATTACAACAAAGTTTTGGTCTTTGCAGTTATATTTTTAAATATTTTTATTCGCAAACAAGTAAGAACCGTTTTTCTCGAAAACTACACGCTTTTCCCCGAGTGTTTATTCTCCCGCGCGTTCAGACGATTACCGCTTTTTTTGTTGCAATTTGTTTACCACACGTTGAGGTCAAAAACCATGTCTCAGTTTTCTTTTTAATTGCTTTGTTGATTAGTTATGATTTTTTGAAGTTTTACTTACTAAAATTCACTAAATTTTCGAAGTAAATCCTTCTAACTTAAGAAGTAAACGGTTGAAAGAAAAACTGAGGCACGGTTTTGGACTTGGGGTATTTTTCTAACACTGTTCCAAATCTCAGTTGAATTGATAAAATACTAAGGGAGAATAAGCTTCTTGAAATCACGAATCGAACCCGAGAAAAACAAGTTTTCTATCCAGCAGAACTGTTTACACTGTTTACATAAAGGTGTTTGTGGTTCACACCTTCATCACCCTGCGGCCAATAGTCGTTTGGCAAGTAATTGGAGCTAGCTGAACAAATGTCAAACTATCTAAAAATACTTTTGCGGTTGTAGCGTTACAACATTGCATAAATTACTTTGCCCGCACGAGGAATAAAAGTGTTGGTCTTTCTGTTTCTGTGTGCAACTTTGAAATATCAGTGCCAAATTCTAAATCTAACTGCGAAAGCAAAAACAATACAAACACTGGAAGAACGATGTTTTCGCTCCGTAAATATACGTGATACAACTTGGGTTTCATACGAGAGTGTGGAAAGCGCGAGGTATGTGGCTTAAATTTTCGTCTCGTATTGACTTTATACGTATGAACTTCTACCAGGCTAAGTATTTTTGACAAAAAATCGTAGAAAAGACGGAAATATGTTTGCGGCTCATGATGAGCACAAGTATACGTGCAAAGAGAAGCCGGCAAACACCGCGGCGAAATTGCCATGTGCATTGTTGCGGCTGGAACTATGCTCTACTACAGACACTGTCAACTCTTTCACACCTCATCTCAGTTGGCCAAACTATGTTTTTCGCTATAACTAAAAAACTAAATTACATTTTAACATGGAGTTTTCGAATATCGAAAAATAATTCCGAACTGTTCCACATATTCAAAAATAAAAAATGTGATATTTGAAAAAAAATAATTGTCAAAAAGCCTCCTGTGTATCCTTAACTCCCTAATAAAGAATCTGCGAGAGCCGAGAGGAACTTAACACAAGGGCGAGAGGAATATCTGGTTTTCCTGGTAAAAATTTGTAAACAAACGTTTGGACGCCGTGTTTTTTCTAAATTTTGTCAACCCTAATCTTAAAGTATGGTCAATATGCGCATGCGCGAAACACTAGCACACCGCTGGCCACGCATACCAACAGTAGGTAGCTTAACGACGACGGCTTACAAAGTAACATTTCTAATTTGCCCTTTTCGAACATGTCTGGTTCGTTAGCCTGTCTTTTTTTTTCCAAGTGACACTTTGTGAACAGAAAAAAGACTTAAAGATAAAGCTCCTTGCATAAAGATGAAAGAAGACTGAGAGAAATAACTGTTTGATCTTTCAGTAGTCGTAAAAATTAAGCTTTTCACTTTGTAATTTTGAAGACGACGGCGTGCACGTGACCAGCGCGGCGCATTCCACGAGTGAGCAAAATATGACGACCTGTACATTTACCCACAATTCCTAGCGCATTAACGTCTAAAACTACCCACAAAATCACAATGAGAGATTCTGTGAACCTCAAATTTGACACACACAGTGTTGTTTGAACCAGGAAGAGTTTTACCAACTGTCCTTAATTTTCTTTTAACGGTCTTAGTTCCGCAATGTATAGCCGCAATCTTTCTTCGCAACAGTCGTGTCTCAAGCGAGAAACCAGCAATTTTTATACATTGGAACCTCAAAAACTTTAATAAACTGTTAAAACCCTTTAGAAGGTTTCTCAAAGTTTATTGACTGAGAACAACTTATGCTTTAGTGCGATTTAACGATATTGCCGCCGCCTGGTTAGCCCAGTTGGTAAGGCGCCAGTCTTTCGTGCGGGAGGCCTGGGTTCGATTCCCGGTGCCGGACTTTCACTCAGGGTCTTAAAATAATTGAGGAGAAGGTGCTGCCTTTGCTTTAACACCTGCAAACGGTTAGAGCTTCGCGTCTTCTCGGATAAGGACGTTAAACCGTAGGCCCAGTCTCTCGATCTTCTATCGGGGGGACTTAAAAGAACCCACGACATGTACACTGGTCGACAAAGAGCAGGGTGATCCCAATGTCGTGGTCTGTCTCTTCTACTAACTGAGGGCAACTTTTAACTCATATAAATGTGAGCTGTATATAGCGGACTATCTAAGACCCTCAATACGACAGGCAACTGTAAATTATTGTAAACGCTTTGAAGCAATGAATAATGCGTACCAAGAACAGTTATTATTATTATTATTGTTATTATTATGTTTATTATTATCATGACTATGATTATTATTATTATGATTATTATGATTATTATGATTATTATTGTTGTTATTATTATTGCTATTATTATTATTATTATTATTATTATTATTATTATTATTAAACTGCGCGTCAGTGCGTTTTACTAGCAGGCCTGTTTATGGTTGTGTAGACTGATAGTGAAAGATGTATCTGAACATTGAGCAATAGACCAAGTTAACTTTCTTATAAGCTTAGTGTTTTCGTTTCTTTCATTTCAAGGCGTTTCAAATGGAACGTTTGGTCCTCGAAAGCACAAACGCTTTGGTCATTGTCGATCCAGAAACATGAAGCTTATGTTACGTGTCTGCAATCACCCCACTTGTATCGGTAAGAACGAGATTGGTTTGCTTCAGGTCTGGCGGGGGAGGGGTCGGGAAGCTTATGTTACGTGTGTGCAAGCACAGCTTGTAACGGTAAGAACGAGATCTGATTGCTTCAGGTCTGTTGGGGGGGAGGGGTAAGGAAGTGGTCATGTTACATATGTGCAGTCACAGCAATTGTAAGAACAAGACCTGATTGCTTCAGGTCTGGCGGGGGAGGGGTCGGGAAGCTTATGTTACGTGTGTGCAAACACAGCTTGTAACGGTAAGAACGAGATCTGATTGCTTCAGGTCTGTTGGGGGGAGGGATAAGGAAGTGGTCATGTTACATATGTGCAGTCACAGCAATTATAAGATCAAGACCTGATTGCTTCAGGTCTGGCAGGGGAGGGGTAGGGAAGCTTATGTTACGTGTGTGAAATTATAGCGCTTGTAACGGTAGGAAAGAGATTTGATTGCTTCAGGTCTGGCGGGAATGGGGGTAGGGAAGCTTATGTTACGTGTGTGCAATTACAGCACTTGTTACGGTTGAAACGAGATTTAACTGCCTCTGGTCTGTCGGGGGGGGTAGGGAGGCCTATGAACATTACTTGTAATGGTTGTTTGCTTCAGGTCTGGTGGGGTGGGGGGGGGGGTTTAAGGAAGTGGAACTAATGTTCAAAACTTTTTTTCATGATAATATTTGAAAAGACTTCGCATTAGTTTCCTTAAATACGTTTTGTGACAGATAAATCTCTTAACCTCAAACTCGATCAACCTTTTGTGTGTTGATATTGTAAGGGCACGCTAATAGACTTTGAATTAAGGAGTGAAAGGGTTGATTCTCACTCATTCTCCTTGACAGAGACATTAAACTCGAGCGGTACTCAAACAGCATTTAGACGATTCATGAAGACCAATCTACATGGAAAAGCATACAAGTTGTGTGAAGATGGTCTGTGCCCTACAAACCAAGACTGTGGTGACACAGCGGAGAACAAATGTGTCTGTAATGCGTCCTGCCCGACACTCGGCGAGAGTAAGCGTGTCTGTGGTACGGATGGAGTAGAATATGAGAACACGTGCAAACTGCAGAGAACAGCGTGTGGCTCGTCTGTGTCTCTAAGGCTATCTCGGCGCCAGCCTCCTTGCCAACGTATGTGCACCCTTTTCTCTATTGTATTGTATTGTACTGTATTATATTGTATTGTATTATATTATATTGTATTGTATTGTACTGTATTATAGTGTATTGTATTATATTATATTATATTGTATTGTATTGTACTGTATTATAGTGTAGTGTTTTGTATTATACTGTATTATTTTGTAATGTACTGTATTATATTGTATTGTATTATATTATATTGTATTGTACTGTATTATATTGTATTGTATTATATTATATTGTATTGTATTGTACTGTATTATATTGTATTGTATTATATTATATTGTATTGTATTGTACTGTATTGTATTGTATTGTATTTTATTGTATTATTTTGTAATGTACTGTATTATATTGTATTATATTATATTGTATTGTATTGTACTGTATTATAGTGTAGTGTTTTGTATTATATTGTATTATTTTGTAATGTACTGTATTATATCGTATTGTATTGTACTGTATTAAAGTGTAGTGTATTGTATTGTATTATTTTGTAATGTACTGTTTTATATTGTATTGTATTGTACTGTATTAAAGTGTAGTGTATTGTATTGTATTATTTTGTATTATTTTGTAATGTACTATATTATATTGTATTGTACTGGTGTCCCATCGAAAGTCAAGTAACTTGTTGACGTCGCATTGAAGCAAGAGTCGAATCGACCCATCTTTTGTAAACCAAACTTTTTGTTTACAGAACTTGAGTAACCTACTTTCTATGTGAGTGAAATATTTTTCGTTAGTTCCAAGCTATAAATCCAAAATTTAGTCTCTTCTACTCTATTATATTCTATTCTACTCTATTCTATTCTGTTGTTCTATTCTCTTCCCTTCTCTCCTATTTTCTCCTATTTTTCCCACTCTTTTTATTCTCTTTTAGTCTATTCTATTCTCTATTCTATCTTCTTTTCTATTTTATGTTCTTCTATCCTATTCTATATTGTCCTGATTTGTATCTATGCTATAGCAATCAGTAGAGTCTAGAGAGAGCTTTTTGTTTCATTATCCTTTCAGTTCCTGATACTGAGGGAGTTGAAGAAAATGACAGACCGCCCAGAAAAGGGAAAAAAGATAAAACTTTGAAGTTCGTTATCATTACATTTTTGGCAGTGTCTTCTATTGGCTTTGTCCTCTCCCTCATCCTTTTCCCAGGCCCGTGGCAAAATTTCAGGTGAGAAAAATTAAGATAAATCAAAATTCATTGCAGATTGTAGATAAACAAAATGTGTATTGGTATGAAATTTTATCAAGCTATACTATATACATTGATGACGATAATGGTAGCCAGATCATGATTTTTAAGGTAACGATGATGATCTGATGGTGGCGGTGATAATGATGATGGTGGCGGCGATGATGATGATGTTTGCGGCGGTGATGATGGCGATGGTGGCGGTGAAGATGATGATGATGGCGGCGGTGATGATGATGGTGGCGGTGATGACGATTGTCAGCGGCGGTGATGATGGTGATGATTTTGGAAGTGATGATGATGATGCTTGTGGGGTAATGATGATAATAGTGTTGGTGGTGACAATGATGGTGGCAGTGATAATGATGGAATTAGCCTTTCCTTGTTCCTGAAACTTCCTAAAGGTCCCTCCCAAACCGTTTGTCCCCGTGCGGCTGGGGTTCTAGCTGATCATCAATTTCTGTTTCTACGTCCATCTTGAAGAAACAATAAAAAAACTTGAAACTTGCCTTGACAATTACTAGTGTTGATAGAAGGCTGAATAGGCGGATATAGGGGAGTTTATAGAGGAGGGTTAAATAGCGGAGGAGCTAGGGATAAGGAACATGACTGATTGGAGATTGGACACCGATGATGAAATCATAATTTCTTCCTTGTCATTTTGTTACCGCCTGCGCCGACATCCAAAACTTAGCAAGATGATGAAAACAATTAGGGAATGATGGTTAGGCAATTCTCAAAAACGACTGCTTGAGGATGTTTTCATAATTTATTAGGAGTTTCTCTACTTCATTGTTAAATGTATTTTTCCGGATATGTACCGTTTTCGTGAATTGCACATTTGCAAACTAGATAGCTATGAACAGTTTTTGTTATTTACTTTCGAATTTCGATAGCTTTTTGTTATTCCTTTAAAAGGGTTGTTTTGTTCTGTTGAATTATCTGGCAAATGCACTGTCTGATTCGGTAACTGATTTCGGTAACAATTTATACAACTGAAAATTGTCTAAAACTGAATGAACTTGTTTTAAAACCCTACAGAACTCACTACCTAAATAAGTACACTGACTTTACAAAAACAGTTTTTGTTATCATATACCTCAATATACAACAACGTTCGGCAAAATATTACATCTCATTTGGTTCTCTTTTTTATAATTGAACGTTTATTACCGGAAAATGTGAAATTCGAATAAGCCCTCTGCTGTGTTTGGATTAATAAAGAATTTAAGGGGCGAACGTTATTGCATCATTTAAAGAAAAAAATAACCAACTTTCAACCACGTGTTCCTTCTGTATTAGAAACCATCAGTATATCAGGCGTGATTTCTGTAGCGCGTTTCAAGTTGGAGATATTTTAACAATTCCTCATGATTTTCTTGGAACCTCGTGTGAAACTAACTTGAAGAAACCGTGTTGTACACCGTGGAACGGGATGACATAGGCAAAGAAGGAGTTTTCTTATCATTTTCAAGTAGGTGTGCCACTTAATCATGAGTTAGGTGTGCTTCCTGATCAGCGTACGTAGATGTGTCGCCTGACCTATGAGCTAGGTGTGCCACCTGACTTATAAGCCAGGCGTGCGTAACACAACAACAATCCCCATAATGTCCACTCCGATGATGTTATAGTTTGTTATTGTGGAAGCCGAAACTCTTCTCGCCTAGGCACGGTTTCCACTTCAGAGGTAGGTGTTCACACTAGGAGGTGATACAAAAGATGACGTCGGACGTTGAGGTGTTTCTCGTTCCTTACTACATTGCTTGCAGCCGAGTAGGAACTTGAACGAGCCCCGGAACTGGTTGCTATAGCAACAGTAGATAATCGGGTTACAGGCAGGTTGCGTGCAGACCAGCAGCTGTGACATGCGCCATAGCTCGTCCCCCGAGTAGACGCGGAAGTACCTGAAAAAGGTAAACCAGGATAATTAACTGCGCTGTTTATGGCTAAATCGTTGACTCCGTGAGAAAAGAAGGACAAAACGTGCGAGCTTTTCTTGAATTGCTTACTGGACCGGTATTTACTCTCCGTGCTTCCGTAGCTTCAAGCACTTGAGAGTTTTTGACGCCCCCTGGACGAGACGATATTTATTCCAAGGTCGCCCAACTGCTGAAGCAGTTGGCAATCAAAGCTCGATATCGACAACCATGAGGTTAACTTTGACTCACACACGCTAACGGCTTATTTACTACGCTGCCGACAACTAGGCATTTTACCTATTAAATATGGCTTGCATTGAAACGTTTGGTCGCAAATAACAACAAAAGTCGTTAGTCCGATTGAGCCCGCGTGTGACAAGCGGTTACTAGAGAAACATTCTTGAACTTTTTGGTTTTCACTTTTAAATGACAACTTCACCAAAATCGGTCTTACAAAACTTTCAACGAGTCTTCAGTACAATTTATTACAAGCAAAATGAATAGTCTTTCAGGTGAAAAGGATCCAGCATTTTGGTTCAAAAGGTAGAAAGATAAACACAGCCAGTTTAAATTTCCAGGGGACCAAAATGAGTTGCTACAATATTCGGTTTCAGCAGCTGACTCAAAAATTGGAATGAAACACTAAACCTTCATTCTCTTCAAGGAAAACAAAAGCGATTGGTCTCAGTATAGGTTTTCAGCGGTTGGATCAGATTTGAATAATAACCTTTATCATTTCTATTTTTCTTAACGAGTAAAGTGAATGGTCACTGTATAGGGTTTCAGTGACTAGTTAAAACGCTAGAAATATCAACACCGACTGTTCTTCATGGGGAGCAAAATTCGTTGCCGTTATATAAGGTTTCAGGGACTGGCCCAAGATTTGAATAAATAACAATTTTTACACTTCAGGAAGAGTAAAACGAGTGATTATTAGTTTAAAGAGGGTTTCAGCAAATGGTTCAAAATTTTGAATGAATAAAACCAATCATTTTCAGACAAACAAAGGAATGGTTTCTTTACATAGTTTGAAAGACTGGTTCAAAGTTTCTTTCAGTTTTGCTCTCTAACGTTTACTGCGAAGGTTTAGTCCAAAGACCATGCATGTTACGGCTTTGATATTTTTTAAAGAAGGCAACGTTCTGAAAGAGAGACATGTATGAAAAGAAAATTTAGGACCATCTTACACTTCGCTTCCAATAAAATTAAAAATATCGTTTTTGTTCTCCTTTTCTCCTTCTCTCATCTACTGAAAGTGTCCGGTCCTATCTTCAAAAATGGCTTTGGATTGCCTATTAAAGCAGTAACTTTCGAGTTACTAGAATGAAATCTAGGTAAGATCCGCAGGAACTAACCTATAAAATGCGAACTGAATGCGAGACTATGTCAAGCTGAATCCCTTCTAGAACCTTAAGTCAGTCAGCCTTAGGCCGGCGCTTATCTCCGCGGTTTCTGTAATGATAACCGGATGAGAGACTTTGACTCCCCCTGGACAGGACACTAATCTACCGCAGGTTAGCTGCCAGCAGAACTGGTACTCATTTATACAGCTGAGTTGACTGGAACAAAATCAAGTAAAATGTCTTGCTCAAGGACACAACAGTGGTCGAACCGGGCTCGAACAGGCGACTCCAGGACTACAAGCCGCTCGGCCACTGCGCCTGACAAGCGCCTGGGACAAATATTTAAATGAAGAGATTCTAGTTCGCTCGGAAATACACCGAAAATTGGCTTCCCAGTCAAATAAGGGTTGGTATATATACTTGAGTTAGTTTTGTATATAAACACAGGTGGAAGCTCGTCGACCAATATATAGTAGAGAAGTGGGATAATTTCTTTTCTTCTTCATTCAACAAACCTAAGTGATACTAAATTTTATAGTAGTTGCAAAAGCAAGAACTTGTGAAACATTTCTGAGATTATTTTTAAAAAGGATGGCGATCATTCTATCCTATTTAGCTTCTTGGACAAGATATCTGCAGACAAATAAGCTAAGAGCGAATTTTCTCTGCCCCTCTCGCAGGGTAAATATGATAATTAACCAACTTTGTTCAGTTTAAACAGCTTAAAGACTTGGTTAAAGTGCCGAACAAGTAATTAAACATTTTCATTTCTTTTCGAGGAACGTAAAAAACGTTCGAGTTCTTAATACAAAATAACTCATTTTATTTTTTTCCTTGAAACAATAAGAGATCAATAGGTCGGATTTTATTCTTGTTCGTAAACTGTGGTTAGTGCAAGGGCGGACAACGAACAATTAAAAATAAGTGGTTTATTAAAATCATTTTGCATAATTTAGGATTTAGTTTTAATTATTTTCACTCGGTTGCACACATCCTCGATCTGTTTTACGGTTTATCTGTGGGTGTTTTATTAGAAGTAAAAACGCATTTTAGTTCTTAAAGGCCATGTATGTGGGACGCAGGAACAAGCTTTGAACACTATCTTTCGTTCTCTGATGCTGTACAAAGCAAAACAGCTACGCCGAAGAATCAAACTTGAATTCAACTCAATTTACTCTCAATAACCTGATCGCTAATGGGATTGTAATAAAGACTAAAGATTAAAACAATATCGCGTTGACAGGTACGGAGATCACGGAAAGTTTAATGAAAGTTTTGCTAATAAACCGCTTCCAGTTACTTGCTTTAAATTCGGCAGGAAATATTAACGTTAATAAATTGGACAGAAAATTTTTAAGTTAAGCTTGTTTTGAGATACATAACGCACTTTCTTTTCAATGACAAAAAAAAGACCGAACTGTGCTTTTAATGATCCCAACGGCAACTAGCAGCCGTAAACACTAACAGACACAACATCGGGTTGAAACCTATCAGTGAGTTTGTAGGTAAATTCTCCGGAGAGGCACCACAAGACTTGTGGCGCAACTCAGTCGAAACCTTGCGTTTGGGTGCCAGATTAAAACTCGAATTCAAGAGACAAGAGAGCCAGTCATAAAAAGATATCGAGTTAAGTCAAGTTTATCGACCCGGTATAAGCATGATCAAGTTGAGAGACAATATTAGTTTTACTTGTGCCATTAACGTCATTTGTCGGGATACACTTGATTGGAGGGCAGCAAACAAGTGGGCAACACTTAAAGAATTCTTCCGAAGTGATTACGTTAAGGGAGAATTTAAAAATACAAAGAGAAAATATTTTATACATTTGACAAATGAGAAAAATGCTGGAATTATTTCACTGTCTTCTCCGCGAGCTTTTTCAAAACGTTGTTCCGAATTAAAAACACAAAAAGCTATAGTGTCTTAGTTGAAAAAAAAATTTGCATGTTCGTGTTTTGGCTGTTTTCATGTTTTGACTGATGCATAAATAGTTTATTTTGGGGGAATTCACTTGAAATACGTAAGACAGTTTTTAAAGATTCTTAAAGTACTATGTCCTTACTCTCTGCATAGTTAATGCTCTGCATTCAGCGCAGTAGTTTCGCAATGGTTTAGAAACACTATACCGTTGTGGTAATGCTTAAACAGTTTCAAGGTGTTAACTCTCGCAATTAAATGTTTTCGAGCTCATTCAATTGAAACGTCTTACATAAATCATTTATCGTTTTATTGAATACAGTGGTGGTTTAAAATCCTTTAATCCCATTTAATTACTGTCAGAAATAAACACTTGCTTCTTGACAAACTGAGGTGTGTCGCTTTTTTACACAATTCTTAAACAGTCAAATACAGAATGGAATATGTATTTTACAGTTCATTAGACCAACTGATTGCCTTTTCTAGAAACGGCCTTAGACAAAAATAGCCCTGCACTTTCCCTTCAGAATCCATTAAAGCATTTGTTTTTTTTAAACCTACTCCAAGTCTGAGTTTATAGCAGATTCAAAAAAACTTGAAACTTTAAACTATGGTAAACCTTTGTCCTACCAAATCCCGCTTTTTTATATATAACAAAAATTCCATAAACTTTTAAACCAGTTGCTAAAATACAACAAAAAAGAGACACTTCTTTAGCTTGCCTTGAAAAATTTACTCATTCAGTAAATATTTCGTCTTTCAACAAGCTAAGTACTTGAGAATATTGATGAGTTTAAATAATTCTGGAGTTTGAAATTCGGCAAAATGGCAGTGAAGTATTAATGAGTTCTGCTTACCTCATGGTTCGGATTACAGCAAACGGGAAGTAACACACAATGAACACTGCTGTTACTATTGCCAGCATTTTAGTAATTCGCTGCTGAGTTGAACTTTCAAGAGTGTTTTTGAAGAAACTACTTCTTGAAGTGACGTGGCGTCTCAATGCTTGAAAAATTGTCCAATGTGCCCAGAACATAAAACTCAGAGAAGGTATCAACAAAAGCACAATTCTCACTGTGTAGTAAACTTGGCGTCCTAAATCACCCCATGCCGTGTTCGTACAAATCATGCCTGGGCCTACATCGTTTTTGATGATAACTGTTGCGTAAAGCACTGGAGAGCAGGTCAGAGCAGATGAAAGCCATATCCCTCCGACAATGAATTTACGTCTGTCCATGCGAGAGAGGCCAGAACGAACAAGTTTTTTTGTCGACACAGAACGCACTCTCTCGTGGCTGATTGCTACCAAGGTCAACATTGATACCATGTAGCTTGTTTCGATAAAAAAGTTCTGAGCTTTGCATGTCACGATTCCTCCCACCCAGCTATTCGTTAGGAAGTAAGCCAAGTCGAATGTGGTGAGTAATGTGAACACGAGATCGGCCGTGGCGAGGCTAGCAATAAAGCAGAGAACGACAGAGGTCGAGCCGCGATAGTTTCTATAGCATGTGATGAGAGCAAGAGTGTTCCCCACTATCGCAAATAAAAATATACCAGAGTAATAGGTCACCACAAGTATTTTCATTACCGGGGAAAATCCAGATGCGCTGTCATTTGAAGAAACTGAAGGAAGATTCATCGAGGGAGTTAAGGTCGCCATCGCTCGATTCGGACGCTTGCTCCTACTGGTTTGCGTTTTTGTCTCAGCGCACAGATATCCAATCTGTGGCGGTGTTTATCCTGTGATAACTAGTCAGTCAGAACGAATGAAAACAATCTGGTTCAAAATACAGGAAATGGCCGCCAATCAGCATACCAATTAAGAATAAGAGCATAAATTAACTTTCAGCACGTGGTTAGAGAGTATACAGTCCAAGTCAAAGTGGGCGAAAGACTTCCGCGCATTTTCTATCTTATCACTCCATCACGCCAAACTTACTGTCTGGCCTTACTTTTCTCACGGTTGCACCTTAAACTTAAAGGAAGGAAATTTGAGTGTTTTTATCGGCCTTTGTTTTTGTTTACACCTGATAACAGACCGCTACAAGATCTAATCTCACGAAGTCACACACTGGGCAGTAATCATCCTTTTCGCTATCAAGACTAACCAGCCCTCGCTTCCGACCTTTGAACTACCCTAGCCTAGCCGCTATTCTATTATTCTGGACATGAATGGATAAACTTAGCTTCGTTTAGAGAAACTGCCACGCGTGTCTTGAAACTCTAGAACCAAAAATCAAATTGTTTACCCTACCGTCAGCGGTGTCACGAAACTATAGTTTATCATTTTGAGCTGAAGTTTTTTAAAAGTTATTAACTTATGCTGTCGATTCTTGTTTGAAATCAATAAAACAGTTTTATTTACTGATGGTTTTAGTTGGGATCAGTGAAACAAATTGAAGAAATAAAGTTTGTGTGGTCTTGTGCCCACGTGAATAATTGTGTTTCGCCGCGCCTTATGATAGGAACCAGACCCGAGAAATGATATTCCCTCCAGGCGAAACGCGACTGTTTTTGCATTTAAAGTTTTATCTTGATTTTCTTGGTTTTTTTTCTGTTAATTATATTGTCAGTTGTATAATTGAGATATAAACCTCACTCTTTCTTTCATTGTTTCTTTTTGTTTTTAACGGAATTTACTTTCTGTTCTCTCGTTCTCCGCATGCATAAATCACGAAGGGGTTTGTATCTTTTCTGATTTTATTAGCCGCGGCATTTCGGCGATTTTTCAAGAAAGGCTCACTGTTTGTGGAAACATACCTAGCAAATGTTTTTTGACGTCCCTATTATTTTATCGGCATCGCTTTTCTTTTATTTATTTTGTCTTTCAAATGCTTTTCATTACAATAGTCTAAATAAACCTTGACATGACCACAGATTCCTGTCGGCGGGACTCACAGACGGCTTTTCTCTTGGAACTTGCTGTTGTCTCAGTTTTACTACGAATTCTATCAGTTCCGATGTAAATCATATAGTAAAACTACTTCAAGTTGGCACTGGTTTTAAGAACAGGCTGCCTCGCGTGTTTATGTTGTAAGGCTTGAAAAATTGTCAACGTGAGCGCTACTAATACCCCTTCAGCTCTGCGGTTTCCTTAAAGTCAACACGGATGCTATACTTCGAGTGTAATAAAGTCATAAATGGAAATAAGTTCTTTTTTATATCGGTGACTTGGATGAAATGTTTTCGCTAACAGAAAATTATAAAAATTGTAAAAGGAATTTCCTGATTTTATAGAATGTAGTTGAGTGTTGTGGTCAGATCGGGTGCGGAGATATTGTGTCATACACCTGCCTGATCAGGACAACTATCTGGAGCAGCGCCAATGGAATCACGTAAACGGCTTCGCCCGGTCAAAGACTTCAGCCAAGCACTTCATCAGGGGCGAGGTTTGCTATGCATTGTCGCTAACCGGAAAATGGGACGGCTCAAACCATGCACGTTTGAGACACGAGGCTGCAAATGCAGTACATAAAATTGGAGCGTTCTCAAGACTTCTACCATGTTTGAAGGCAGTCTACAAGGTTCTCGTAATCTTAGGGTCGCGAGTTAGTCGAGCCCCGGTCAGACCACTGTGTTGTGTCCTTGAACAAGACACTTTACCTGACTTTGTTACAGTCGACTCAGCTGTATAATTGAGTACCAGTTCTGCTGGCGGGGCTAACCTGCGATAGATTAGTGTCCTGTCCAGGGGGAGTCAAAGACTCTCATCCGCTTAACACTACAAAAACTGGAGATAAACGCCGGCCCTACGAGGCACCTAGACTCGAGACTAAAAGCTAAAAGGATCTGCTTCTGTTGAATTTATAGTCTGGCCGTAACAGAACGTAGCCTGTGTTGCAACCGGGAGACCCTAATGATATTAAAGTGAATTATTGTAAACGCATTGAGGCAATGCATAATGCGTACCAAGAACAGTCAT
>JAOBAT010106146.1:0-15186 GCA_026413305.1 Hydrozoanthus tunicans
CGAACCCCCCCCCCCAGCCTACGGGCCTGTCGGCTTAATGTTTTCAGCGAAACAGTGATTTGAAAGCGTGGCTTGGTGGTGTTTGACGTAATCATACATAAGGTTCATTCTTCTGAACTTTCAACATATGTTAAAAGCTTTGAATTTAATTGAACTCTATTGAATTCTAATGAAAATGTCAACCTTATTTTCGTGTTAGTAAAAAGAGTTGAATTCTGACGATTATTCAGCTCAATACCGTGAAAATTCACATCTCTATTCTAATAAATTATACAGAATCCTATGGAAACTCGAATGAATTTTTCTGTGGAAACTATCGAATTCCATTGAATTCGAATTGATTTCTCGCGAGGGGTACAACGTAGATGAATCTTTCAATCTATTTTTAGGGGTTATTTGGAAAAAATTAGAAGAAATCCGAAATTTCACGACGTGAGCCGGTTTCTCGATTTTATAGAGACTGGCTCTTAACGAGTATATGTAGCAGGGCACCTTGATGAATCTTATGGTTTTGGAACGGACGTTCCTCAGTGTTCAGAATAAGCTAAGAGAGCCAATACCACATGATGTGAGTTTATCAAACAATATACGTAGATCAAAGGTTTTCTCCAGTTTATTTGTTCAGCCAACAATATTTGCTTTCTACAAAGAGCAACCTGTTTTGGATTAAACTTTTAAAAAATTTAAGCTTCCGATTTGCACTCTATATAAACCAAAAAGTGTCAACGGTTTGTGTCAAGATCACTAATAAAAGCCTTATGTACCCACTTATCTAGTATACTTATAGTATGAATAACGCATTGCCATGCAATTATTATTTCCTGGGTACCGCCCGACCACAGGGGGGGCGAGGATCTCTTTACTTAAGTCTTTTTCCTTCTGTTAACTCCTTCCGAGATAAACCAGATTAACAGAACTTGACGATCTAGATTAAAGTTATGAAATGACTCAAGGACACGTGCTCATAACCTGAAAGTAGATAGAGAAGAAAAATCGCCAATAACAGCAATTCATTCGAACCAGATAATTTCTGTTTTGACGATTTGAAACTGATATAGCACTAACTAACTACCGATGGCAGGGTCTTTTCCCGGAAATCTCAGACCAAGGGCTTGACGCATAGACCAATCGTTGCACAATCAGAGAGGAATAGTATCAGTTGTGACAGATTTCCAGCGTGCTTGTTCTTGGAGATTCAGCAGTTATCAATCTTCTTTTTCCTGGTAAAAGCATTCAATAACATTAAAATCTTTTGAAGTCGTCTTTTATTGTTCCTTTTATTTGCCAATTTTAAAACACGTAAAATCTTTCTCTCAGAGACGATAGCGAAATCTTCCGCAGCAATGAACAGTGAAGGCGAATCGGATCATGCATTCCTCAACAAAGCATTCGCGCAAGATGCAGGAAAATGCGAAATTGCCCTTGAACCGCTCCACAAAAGCCACGCAGCTGATAAGATAAGCCATGACGAGCCTACCGAGAGTTATTACCAAGACATTGCAGGACAATGTTGCAGTGTTTATCAATCCCTGTATGAAAATGAAGATCACAGAAGTCGAAAAACAGCAAAACAGGACAAAGTTAGTACCGCTAACAATAACATAATAGCGAATGACACACCCAGCTCCCGAAACACTCGAGTAGCAACTCCTAATAATAACGGAAGAGCAGGAGTCGAGTTTGTAGCTGATCCGTTGACTGACAGTGAAAGGATCGCCGAAACTGTTTTGCCACAACCGGAACAAACACCGCGCTACAATAACGTGTTTTGTGAGCAGGAAAAAAATTTCCAGAAAATCGTAACAGCTGAAAAAGATGTTGGAACTGTGCTCAAGGCAATTTCGAGTTACAATCATCAAAGAGCTTTGCTAGTTCTCCTGTCAGCTGTGTTGGTTTTGGCAACAGCGACCTTCGTCTTGGTTATGCTAATGATGTTGGGAGTAATAGAGACAAATTGCAAAGGTACAGTCTTCCTAATTAAGTAGGACTGATATGATGCTCACTTCCTCTGCCAGTCTTCTATTTTCTGATGTCGTTACTAGCAATTGCACGCTATTTTCATAAGGATAACTTTCTAAGAACAACGACGCTTCGATTGGCCAAAATTTAAGAACAATAAAAGAACACGCCGAGGCTCGGAATAGCTCGAAAGCTATTTTTAAGCCTTTATCGAGCAGCTATATTGTCTTTACTGACATAGCAAATGTAGAAATTGTATCGGGAAAATAACTCAGCGAATATCCATGAACAATCGGCGAGCATGAATTGATCAAGTTCGTTTTCCAATACATGCACGTATTCATGTATTGCAATACCTTAGGTTAGTTTTTCGATCAGTTAAACAACATCGATATAAGAACAATTTGAAGCTCAAATCTCCAAACACTTAAAAGAACCAAAAATTGCGTGTACTGTACGTCTAAGAACTTTCATGTTCACCGTTGCCAAGCGGCATTTTAGTTACAATATACATGAAAATTTAAAGAAGTAAAATGAAAAACAAAAGAATTTTAAGTACTGGCAACACTGTTTATAGTGTTTTTTTGTGTTCGGCAGCGTAACCTGCTGACGTTTAAACCAGAAAGCATAAAGATATAAATTATTTTTGTCGGTTACAAAAACATGTTTATTATCGATCAGTATTCAACTACTTTTCATACAGCAAGTCTGTTTCGGGTAGATGAAAGCTACATCATTCGACCCCTCCTCCCTCATCCATTCGCCAATCTATATTCGGTTCACCAGGGTGAATAATGTACAAAGAGTAGTTGTTTTGATCAATTACGTTCTTTATCAAATTTTTAAAATAGAACAAAATGCAAATTTTCACTGCAATCAAAAGAACCAAAATCCCATTATATCACCTAACGGGTATTGAAGGGGTACCAAGAAAGAAGAGGACAATTTCTTTACAGTGCAGACAGCACGAATGACATAACACATCAAGGTAAATATTTGTTTCGTCGGCTTCATTTGCTCGCTGGAGTTCTTCTATCTTCACAGAGTCAGCTGTAGTGTTGAATACAAAGAGTACATTTCTATACTTCCGAAGCCATAACCGCAAAATGATCAAAATGCCTGGAGGAGCAGGACCACCGCTATCAATCAAAATTCCATGGGGCAAGTCATTTTCGTCAATTCAGGGTTAAAGACAGTCTGAAAATCATATATACTGAAGGTCCTTTTGTCTTTTTTCAGCTCTGTTCCCTGTTGTGTCTATTTCGTGTATACAATGCCGTTTTTTTGGTAATGTTAATATCGTGAAACATGTCAATTTCGGACTGCTTAATATTTGCTATCGGGTTGTGCATCTTGTAATGGAAAACACGCAAAGTGACAGACGGAAGCAAGTACTATTATTAATCAAAGTAATACTTAAATTATGATATTGAATTTCAATCTCTCTGTTCACTGTGCTGAACTTACCGTGATAAAATTAAGAATTTGATTATGTAGCAAAGATGTCCTATTTATCAAGAACTAAGGCGAAAAAGGTTTCACTGATAAAAGTAAAGCCAAGCACAGAAAAGAAAGATGAAAAGGGACCAATGGAGGAAGAGAAAGAAAATAAATTGCCCACAGTGCAGTCATGTACAGAGTCAGACAGCTATCTCATGTTAGGTAACATGTCAGATAAAGAAGCCGCCAAAACATCACACTCTGATTCTGAAAAAGGAAAATCACCAGGAAAATCAAGAGAAAATAGAACGTGTTTTGAATGTATGAAACAAATATGGAGGGCTCTAGGAAGCACGCCTTCCAACATGGAGATGAGGTGTATTCGTTTCGGGTTTGTTTTCATCGTACTATCGCTGACGTTTCTTATAGTCTGGGAGAGAGTGGTTGTCGAAAAAAATCACTGCCACAACGAAAAAGGTACCGTGTTTCTGTTATCTTCTAAAATTAAAACTTAGGTGTATCACATCAGTAAAATTCAACGAAGGCAAGAAACTCGATTTAATAAGAAACAAAGCACCGTAGTTCCTATATAAACAGAGATGAAGATAGAAGAAGCTTTAGTTTTTTCCGCTCGTGGATAAAGAATAGAACGGTAAAATTCCGGAAAAGCTGCTTGACTGTGACTTTACCAAATACGGGAATATGTACGCCATTTCTAAAAAGACATCTTGAAAGGCTTAAAACTTATTTCGGCCAGGTAATGGTGCGTTAAGAAAAGTCCGCTTCAGGAAGGCATCGACACAAAAATATCGCTGTGTGAAATGAAATAAAATAAACATAAGTGTTTGGAGAAGTTTTAATTTAGCACAATTCCGTATCCTAGTTTGGCAGGCTAAATCTTTGTTAGTTTAATTGGTACAACAGGTTCAATGATTATTTTCGGATATGCTGTACTTTTTCCCCTATATTTGCTAAGACTCGTGGTTTAAGTTGGTGTGCCCACACCTGTGAGAGACTTTTTTTAGAATACACATCAACATTTGTAGTTTAACAAGACACAAACTAGTCAAGTACTTCCTGTTGAAAGTTAATTTTAAAAAAAACTATTCTGCAAACACATACTTTGTCGACTTCTCTGCTATTTTAAGAACCTCGCCCTTAACCTAGCTAAAAGACAGATTTTCTTTTCTGCTCTGCGCTAGCTTTGAAACCATCCAGATTTCTGCATTTCTTTTCGTTCTCAACTTGATCTCAGTGTTGTACCATTGCTGTTTTTTTTTTTTTTTCAATTTGAGCTAGAAATATAGGAGCAAAGATATTAATGACATTTAGAAAACCGGAGTGGAAATCAATGTCATGATAAAAGAAAAAAATCGTCAAAACTCATCTAAATACGAATAATTTTTTGAAAGCACTTTAAATTCGCAACCGGAGTTCCTTTGTTGGATGTTTGAAAGCGCTTTAAGTTAGTGTCTTTGAAAAATTCAGATATTTCAACTTACTCGCCTTTTTACAAGTTTCACTAAAATTTTATCTCACTTGTCTTTAAAACCAAAATTATTATCTTTTATTTTTTTACTTGAAGTTCAACTTGAGACAAGTTGGAAGATAAACAGGTCGATTTCCAAATTGTTTTGTCTAACATTTTGACCCATCGCCTTTGCAGAGTATGGGCGTTTGAAACAAAAGATTGCGTGATCGAGCATTTAACTTGACAGGTTAAGCATTCATCGCTGCAGCCCAGTTTGATTAAAAAAAAATTGATATGAGCAGGGTTCTTTTTAAACTGGCACATGTTCAGTTTCTTAAGTACCATTTATAATCCCATTGACTTTCTTTAAACAGTCATCAGATACCTTTCGATGAAGATCAAGAATGTTGTAAGAAAACCATTGCTCAAATATTTGTTAGATCTTGTATTGATGATTTTTCTGTGTGGTCTTTTACGGTTTGCATCCGGTTTCCAACAGGTAGAATAGAAGGCGGTGTACTTAACCATATTCAAACAACTTACTATCCGGTGCCCCTAAGGTACCAACAATAACAAGTCAGTTTTCAAATAATGACCTTGACTCAACAGGTTTTCGTTTTTGTTGGTACGACATAAATAGAATTGCTTACACTTCAGTGTTATAAAAAGCAGTCACTGAGTCAGTCTACATCCTATATCATTCCGTTAATTATCTTTGCTTACATTAACAATGCTGTTTAAAGTTGATAATAGCCTTAACTAGTCAAGATATCTAAAATATCTGATACGGTATGCAGAGAAAATCCAAAGGGACGCGTTTTTCACTCAGTGTTATAAAAAGCAGTCACTGAGTCAGTCTACATCGTATATCATTCCGTTAATTATCTTTGCTTACATTAACAATGCTGTTTAAAGTTGATAATAGCCTTAACTAGTCCAGATATCTAAAATGTCTGATACGATATGCAGAGAAAATCCAAAGGGACGCGTTTTGCACTCAAGTGTTTTACTGGAGAACAGTTTGTTGAGTCATGTGCTACGTCTTCTTTCAGTCAATCAATCAAAGTTCTCTCGCTTATTGCCGCGAGGATTAGTTCAGTACTTAGTTGTGCCTATTAAACCAGTTAAACTATTGCTCAATTACCAACAATTGTACCCGTAGGTGTTGGCAAGCTTTATGTGAAGATTGAAGATTTTAAGGGGTATGGGGGGGGGGGGGGTAATCCAAAACCCGTATTTGGGTGGTAGGTATTACCGCCGTTTTTTAGGGTTTTTAGGTATGTTTTTAGGGGTTGTTAAAGAAAACCCGGTGTTAAACAAAGAGCCTGGTTATTTTTAGGGTTGAGAAACGCGAAACTATAGCTGCAAGAATTTTCTCATTCGCGTGTTAGAATAATTTTTCATTTACTGAACACTGGCTCCTAAGTGGGATAATTGCTCGCAGCATCACCACCCAAACATCAATTTCGTTCCGACGGGCCTGGCCAGTTTTATTACTTTACTATGTTAATTTTTATTTCTATATCCTCTAATTCTACTTGTGATCTTTTCAGAAAGTGTTCCATCAAAACTTGCAGAGAGATCTCCGCTCTCAAATGAAAAGAAAACAGATGAAAGGAAGGTTATCTTACAGCTATGGGACAACATCACCAGTCTTCAAACAATACAACAAAACCTTGTAAGTTTTTCGTTGTCAGCTTTCCAATATTTTATTTTTACTTGCACCGCAAGCCGTTATAACCAGTTGATACTAGCCTAAAATGTACATTTTTGAACTCGTATCGTATGTCAAAAATATTTTTTTTGTATTAATTTTTACTGAGAACATACGACAAGTTTTGGTAAATGTTCATTAGATGCTATATTCGTCACCAGCCTTAAAAATAATCGTAACTATCCGACAGCACTGGTATATTATGGGTAATGTTTATCTCATTAGGCCTTATCAAGCAATTCCGTTTGTTTAGATGATTGCTTCCCTATTTAAGGTATAGGTTCCCATAGAAGTAAAATGAAATCCCTCCTTAAATATCTCCTTCATGCCATCGTGCATGTGTAAAAAAATAACAAAAATAACTTCATAGTTTGTAGAAAAATTGTTTTTCAAAAGGTATTTGACAGAAAACGCGCTTTGTGGCGACTTTTTCTGATATTTCTTAGAATACCTACGTCCATGTTTTGAATGTATAAAATCAAATCGTTCGGAAACAGATAGAATAAAGCAGAAGCAGCTTAAATATTTCTAGATATTTGTATGAGGTTAAAGACGTATTTTTTTTTCTTCGAGATTTGTAATTTAAAGGGAATAATTTTGAATTTGGTGATTTTTTTGGAAAAATTGATACTTGTAAGTTGATACTTGATGAAAACTCGTCAACTGTCCGGCCTATAACTAAATATATACTAATCCCTTACCAGGAGGGACGGTTTGCTGATTTTTACTAAATATATATTAATTTCATTCAATATTCTTTTTCAACTTTCTCACAGTTGAACAAAATTTTGGGTATACTCAAAAACACACTGACGAGGGTAAAAATTACTATGAATTATTATTTCTCGTCTTTACAAACAACTAAAACTTGTTTTATTTTTGTTTTCTTTACGTTTTGTATAATGGATTTAAACTTATGTTCATAACTATTTTAGTAGAAATAAGACATCAAAGTAAATCTCCAATGATTTGGTTTGCAGGCAAAGCAGTTGAAAAACCAAGTTGACCTTAACGACAACAATGACAAGTTTAAACAACTTACACAAGTAAGCAAGAAATATATAATTGTGAAACTTGCAGGTAAAATGATATGAAGCAAGGAGTATTTCTTTTTCCTAAAAATTTAATTGGTGTAAAGTGGTTTATGTGACACAGTATAGTTTGTATCAGAAAATACACGTGGGCGCTGGTTAATGCTTAAAAACGAAATAGTTGTATTTTACTGTGTATAGAGGAGGGCTTTAGCTTCCAAAATAGCTTCCATCTGCCCAGACAAAAAACACAAGTTTAGTTTTCACAAAAAAATTATAATTTATTATCATTAAATTTCAGAGCATGATGGATCTAAATGCAACATTATTTTCCCAGGTAAGTTTGGAGGCTTCTTATCACCCATGAAAATAAACTCACCCAAACGTTGTTATATCGCCAACTTTTAAATGTTGTGCCTATTCAATTATAATCAAAGTGAGAATAAATATTTCGCTTAGCATAGAATTAAAGGGCTATAAAGTTAACTTAAGTGTTACATTTTTATTTCACAAACGATGGTAAATGCACTACATGCACAGTTTCGAATTGTAGTGTATTTCCTAAACGTGATGATAAAACGTCTGCTATTACATAATAATATAATTACATAATCATAAAATCAAGAATTGTTAGGTTTTAAGATTTAAGATTTAATTTTAAGCCATCTTTTCATAACAATCTATCAAACTTTAAAATGTCACTTGGTTGTTTAAAAAATCAAAGGAACAAATTTAGAAATTCGAAAAAATAATCTCAAAAGGTTTCAATCAGTAATTGGAGAGAAAAATTTACTGTTTGAGGTTAGCATCTCAACTGTAATCGAGACAATTATCTAAGACAGTAATAAGCTCCATCGTCAGCTCTGTTGATTGCCAGGGCTCTCACAAATTATCACACATAACAATCATACACAACGGTTTTTTCTAGCCATATCCCCAAATCCACTTTTTTTTACTTCTTCACATTGTCAAAATAAAACTTTGTTGCTCTATGCTAGAAAGGAAGATATGCAAAAGAAATTGCTTGCATGTTTTCTATACCTTGCTTTTGTTACATTAGTATAAGTATAACTTCAGTTCGAAATGTTTGTTTAAAACATGCAGACAAAATATTTTACGCCACGTTATATTAAGTTTTTTGCTGGCATGCAAGGCTATGCAAAGCAGATAGAGCTACAGCATTAGAAACCAAATAGGCCCACCTAACTCAGCCAGTAAGAGAAGATTTATATGATAAGATTTCTACAGCCTACTTTTCATCACCTATTATTTACCATTTTCAGATCAAAGAAATTAGATTTACCCTCAGAAATGTCACAAGAGCAAGAAACAGCTCCTTAAGCAATCAAAAACCAGTTGGTCTTAAAGGACCCCGAGGGGAACCAGGATCCCCTGGTCCCCCGGGATTTCAAGGGCCACAAGGAAACAATGGAAGTTCAGGACCAGTAGGTCCAACTGGTGAAACCGGCCCAGAAGGCCCACCTGGCCCGCGAGGATCTCGAGGGGTGAATGGGTCGACGGGATCTCCAGGACCCCCTGGTCTCCAAGGGATTAAAGGAAGTAAGGGTGATATCGGAAAACAGGGTCCCCCTGGTTCAGACGGTGTGAACGGAACTTCGGGATCCCCTGGTCCACCCGGATCTGGGGACATGAGTAAATGCATTTATAAGATGAAAAAGTCGTCAGCTGTCAGTACCATTGGTGCGAGCACCTACAACGACGTTATACTCTTTGAGCCTAAGGTACAATAATAAGTGAAAAGTCATAATAAGTAATTCAACTGTTGTATACTCGATTGTGTTGATTATCAATGTCATTCATAATTACCTTTCTTCGTACTTTAATTATTATTTAAATTTTGTTGATATTTGACTGACAAAAAACTAGGGAACTAACACCTCTGCTGCACAGCTTGCACTGGATCCCAATCCATAAGAGAATCGCCTTCAAAATACTACTGAGAATTAATCTATAAGGCATTAAATGATCATGCAGTCATCTTCCTATATCTCTCAACTCTTGACCAAATACAAGCCGTCCAAGTATTACAAGCCTCCTCGATATCCAAAAACTTACCGTGACAGATCGTTTCAAGTAGCAGCAGAAAAGCGCTGTATTCGCAAATGTTTTTCAAGGCAAAGCTTAAGACCTACCATTTTGATTTATTAGCTTATTCCTATGTTTTAGAAAGTATCAAGACATTTCTTCGCATCGTTTATATATTTCAACATAAATATAACGTAAATATTTTAAAAACTTTTTCAATTGCATTTTGTATTACAAAAGGTCGATATGTAAATGTTTCCAACTGCATTATATAATTTATTACAAAATGGAAATACGTAAACCATAACCATAAACCATAAACTGTCTGTTTGCAAATACCATTTAAAACACTTTTTCGTAAACTATTGAAACAATGTAGCATGGTTTATTATACTATATATTATTACATAGTAATAATAGTAATGTATAGTTTATTAATGATTCCTTTGGTCCTTTTTCTTGATGAGATTGGGAAAATTGTTAGTTGAGAGTAAATTTCTTTACCGCAGTTTTTCCCATTCATATTTTTGTGTATTTTCCAGGGTAAGCGAGTGATTGGTGTTGTATGTTCAACGCAAGGAACAGCAGAATACAACCTAGATAGTGTATACGACTCTACTACAAAAATTCAACGCTTCATATGTAACTGCAGAGGAGAATCGTCGATTCCAGGATTTGCTTCTACTTCAGGGGCTGCCTACTGCCTGATGCATTACTGGGAATGCCCTTTGAAAACTTGAGTGACAGATGTGGATAAAACGAGGGCATTTAGCTAGAGTTTGATTTGTTTTGTTTCCTTGTCTCTCTTGTGCGCTGTCATAAAAGCTGATGAAAAATGTGTGGACAAGAGAATTGTATACAATCTTAAGTCCCAAAGTACTGTGCATGTGACTAGCATACCTAATCTACCTTTTAGCAAACTTTAAAAAGTGCAAGAGTAGAACGTTGCCAACGCTCCTGCTCTTTCTTCCTCTTTTGATTCCATGCATATCTCATGATCAATCTTATCAACTAACATGGGCTAACATTTTAGTTTTACAAAACTATTTTCAGCAAGATTACTCATACAGATTTTTTTTGAATTTTTATCAATGTTTTTATGCAAAAGCTTCTTTAAAGAACCATATGCAAAATACCTGTTTCGCTTAAAGTTAAGTTAAAAGTCAACACGAACAAAGGCGTTCTCTCTTTGTCTCGAAATACACATAAAAACAATAGTTTTTTTTTCGTTATCAACTGATATTATAACCTAATTACGATTTTTTGAGGTTTCAAGTTAAAATGAAGTTCTTTTTGAAGTAAAACAAATTTCCGGTCTTCTTTTAGAGCAAGTTGGAATAACTGCCTTGTTTTAGTCGACAAAAAGGTTTTGAACATTGTTTGGTTATTGTCTGCTGCCTAAACTTGAAAAAAATGATCATGACTGTATTCGTAAGTTAAACGTTTTCGATGTTTAAAGGTAATACAGAGACGCCTTTGTTCATATTGACTCAATAGGTTTTTTCGCATTGTACCAATTTTAACACAGCATTGTATGCATTGAAAAAATATTATACATAATATAGAGTGCGGAAAGATATTTAGCACATAACGCTCAACCATGACGAGGCTCGAGCTTTTTAAGAGCTGGGCTCATACATTTTATTAAACTTTTATCTCAAGTTTTGCGTTTCTAGCATTGTGATTGTTTCACTCAATCTCGCCGGGTTGATAGTAATAATAATAATAATAATAATAATGATAATAATAATAATAATAATGATAATAATAATAATAATAATAATAATAATAATAGTAAAAATCTAATGAAAAACAATTTGTTGCCTCAGACACAGAAAGAAGGGGAAAGGGAGAGCTGTGGAAAACAATAACGAGGGAGATGGGAAAAAGAAAAGAAAAGAACAGAACGGGAAGATCGATGAAGATGGTAACGGTGCACGCCATCGTCGCAAGACTGGGCAGGGTTCGGATAACGATGACAATACAAGTGTTCATGGAAATGGGTGTTGTGGAGGGGCGCAGAGGAGGGGCAAAGAGAAAGGGAGGGATGAGGGAAGAAAGAAGAAGAAAGGAAAAGATAATGAAGACAAAAATAAAAATAAACGCGGAAAAGATGGCGAAGATGGTAAGGTCAATGAAGGAATGGACAATGGTGATGAAAAGATGAAGGCAAATGAGGTTTGTACCGTAAGTAACGTGACAGCAGTGATTGTAGTAAGGTCTACTACTAGTCCTAAGATCGCCGAATATCGCCTAAAATCGCCTAAGATCGCTCATAGTATTTCTGTTACAAATGGTTACGTTTCCTATAGTTGCCTAAGATCGCCTAAGATTGCTTAAAATCGCCTTAAGTGGCCTAAGATCGGTTATAGTGTTTCCGTTAAAAATGGTTAATTTTCCTAAGATCGCCTAAGATCGCAAAAACTCCCCTAAGATCGCTCATAGTATTTCCGTTACAAATGGTTTTAAATCATATTTCCCAAAGATCGCCTAAATTTGCCTAAGATAGATCGTCCAGGATTGCCTAAAATCGTCAAAGATCGCTCATAGTGTTTCCGTTACAAATGGTTAATTATATTTTCCTAATATCGCCTAAACTCGCCTAAGATCGATCGCCTAAGATCGTTCAAGATTGCCTAAAATCGTCTAAGTTCGCTCATAGTGTTTCCGTTAAAACAGTTTTTCTTTCTAAGACCCCCTAAAATTGCCCAAAATCACTATGGCGATGTTAAGACCTAGAATAGGCCTGTAGCAGTACACGTGGTTGCTAGAATACTCTCCTCTTACTTGGGTACCCGGCATGCTGCGCCTGTAGAGCTTCTAGCTAAAGCATTAATCTCTATCGATCAAAGTAGTCCGTCAGGCCGGCGCCGTTTATCTCCGACCCTAGAATTAAAAGTCAAACACGCTTATCGCTCGGCCACTGCGCTGCCGACATGAAAAAGTTTCTAGTTGGTTTAGTATTGTTTATCGTGTTTGTGTTTGTATCTACTTTTGTATTCGTATTTATTTTTGTAGTTATATTCATTTTTGTGTTTGTATTTATTTGAAAATTGAAGAATCGTAACCAGGCATAAAATTTTAAAATTAAAATAGTAAAAGCGTTTTCTGGTTAAAAAATCTTAATAAAGCACAAGCTTTTGGTTGTCAGACTACAAATGTTCTTTATTAAGATTTTTTAACCAGAGAACGCTTTTTAAAATTTTTATTATTGTTAAATATTTGTACCCATTTTTGTATTTGTATTTTTGCCTCGTTTGCTCACAACGCTTTCGAGTGTTCTGCCGCGTCATGGCATATTTCTAAAACTGGATATAAACACCGACGCGTGATACTGTTTTATTTTTTTACAATTTTTTTTCAAAACACTAACAACTTAATCGACATTTTTTAAAGAAATAACTTTGAATTTTTTCGTGAAGTCATTCATATTTTAGATCTATATTTAAAAAATGGTCTTCAGCCAATCAAAACGCGCGTTTACTGATATATTTTCAACTATTTTTGCATTTGTATTTATATTTTATTTGTGTTTACTTTTGTTTTTGTATACATTTTTGTATTTGTATGTATTCTTGTGTTTATATTTATGTTTGTATCTGTAATTGAACTTATTTCAGTGTTTGTTTGTGTATTTTTACGAGTGTTTGTAATTGTTTGCTCACTTGTTTAGTTTCTTTAAACATTAGAAAAAGCAAGAAAATGACTATGAAAATGTGCGCGAGCCCAGCGAAGACAAAGAGTGCAGGGGACCAGAAGATGGAGACTGTGCTTATGCACTGGTTAACAAACCAAACAGCGAGGCCCCGGGCTCTAATTTAGCTCTTGGCTCTGCCGCTGGCGGAATGGCCGCAGGCGCACTTATTGCTGGTGCCGCAGCAACATCACAAGGTAGTCCACATGGAAGTTCTCGCGGGAGCCCACGAGCAGGTCCTCGCGGGAGTCCAAGGGCAAGCCCACGCGGGAGTCCCACCAACACTAAACGGCACAGCCTTGCTCCATTGGGTTCTGGTTCTGCAGTAACTGATGCTGGCAACGGATATCCTATTACAAAAGGCAAGATTTAAAATAATTTTGGTTCAGCTTTCATTCATTTTTGAAGTGAATTTTTAAAAACAAATGAAAAATGTATTGTTTGAATTATAAAGGCTCATAAATGTTTAATGGTGAGCCAATTTTCAACAAGAGGCCACTACCCGGAGTATTCAACTTCTACCTTCATCACGGCGTTTTTTACACACCAGCATAGCGCACAAAGCAGACCAGTTTATAGTTAAATTGCTTCTGCTATTTCCGGTGCTAGGAAAAGGATAAACAAAAAAAGGAAGCGCTATGCTGATCTTTTGGCGATATTTTGCGTAGAAAAAAAAATTCCAATCTTTGATGCGTTGAGCCGTTTGCCTTGTTCCAGTCGATTTTTCTTCAGATAGCTCTTACCACAGTTCTTGGCTTACTCAAATGAACTACTAATATGAGTATCGGCTATAACAGTATCAAATATTGTAGTAATCTTCTGTATACAATCATCGAGATAAATACCAGTTTTAGATAAAGCAGCTTTCTTTTTCCTACTCATTGAATTGACTTCAAACATTTCAAGCTCATCATTGAAAACAAAGACAAAATTCTTAGGACTTAAGTAATCGATGCCAAAGTCATACTTCGTGTTTTTGATTAACATCACACGATTGGTCACTCAGGCTGGTCACCCTCTGGCTCCCCTTCCGGAAGTCGAGGAAGTACTTCCGGTTCCCGCCGAGAATCCCCCAACCTAAGTCCAGGTAAAAGTTATGACAGCCCCTCCGGGGTAAGACGGGGATCTTCTGGCCTTAATCCCGATGGGGGACCCGACAGCCCATCCGGAGCTAGACGGGGATCTGCCAACTTGAGCCCCGATAAAGGGAGTTTTAATATGGTAAGACCTCCCACGCCTGCCGTGTTACGTCACGTTGACGACAAGGCAGAATCTTCCAGGCGTCGTTCTTCTGCGTTTGGATTGATGGATGACGGCTCATCACCGCTGACCCACAAAACCGCTACGGTTGGAATCGTAGCACTGGCGCTCAGAAATAAAAACGAGAGAAAGAAGGATGCTGAGTTTAAAGTAAGATACGCAAAAACAGAAGGACGGGGAAAGTCAGTTAACGTTATCATATTGTTTATTTTTGTTTGTATTCTTCTCTACTCTTGGGTAGTCGGAAAATCCAACAAGTTTTGCAATCCAGCTATAGGACTTCAAAGGCCTACGGTTAAACTTCCTTATCTGAGAGAACGCGAAGATCTAACCGTTTTCACACAGATATCCACGCGAGCTTATATATCCGAAATAATATATTCATTAGTAAATTGAATAAATAGAGGATATTACATGGCCGCGCGGAGATACGAATTTTATCTTCGATCGAGTGTTGAAAAATTACCTCACAAGTGACCGCAGCGAACGAGTGAGATATTTTCAACACGAGAAGATAAAATTCGTATCTCTAAGTGGCCATGTAATTTTCTTTTTATCACATACTAAGTGA
>JAOBAT010106157.1:0-15183 GCA_026413305.1 Hydrozoanthus tunicans
GTATTTTATAAGCAATTCGCAGTTATTAAGTTATCCCCGAGGGGAATAGAGACAATGACAATGCTTGATTTTAATATGTAACTATAGGTTAACTCTGATAAGATTAGTTATTTAGAAATATATCACTTTTTATCAATATTGACCTATAGCTGCTACACAAAATTATACTTGTAAGCATTTTACTTCAATTTGTAGCACACATGTCAAAGCTCTAGCCACAGAAAAGACAGTGTGTTTGTATAACAGAGTGAAAGTGTTCAATGAACTTATCTTCAAGTAAATGAATTCTTACACTAAGCAAATTTGTCCCATCAACTGTTACTCTTCTTTGTTGGAAATCACACAAAATTTCTTTCATTTTCTTCAAAAACAAACCAAAAGTTTTCACTTCATATACTCTGATTATGACCCAGAAAAACAATGGCAAAGAAGATGACTCTCAGATGTTTGAGACTAACCAGCAAAATGTAACTTAACAAAGTGGCGTAGCTGCAATATTTAAGTAAACTCAATTTTTCACACCATTGACTGCATCAACAAGTCACCAACAGGTGGTGTTACAAGCAGAGTCGCCGAAGCGAATAACCACAATCAATTACTGGTAAAAAAACATTTAAACTTTCAAAAATATTTCTAAAACCAGTTTAAACTAAATGAAAATAGATATGAATTACAGTATGGAAAATAATAATTATAACAATTCAATTTTTATCATACATTTGTGAATATTTTTCTTGTATTATATTACTTTCAGAAAAAAAGAATGTTTAAGATAAATTTTTTACTAGTCTGAAGTTTTAATATTCAATAGCAAGAAAACAGTCTAACAGAATCAATCAAAATATATAAATAAGTCTAGAATCTTAAAAGTTTCAACCCAAAAGCTATAAGATTCACTAAAAAGTTAACAATTAAAAAATCACTGTTGATGGGAGTTTCAGGTTGCAGTGCTAGTAAATAAATAATAATTAGATTGTTTTTCAATAAATTGGAACTTCCAGCAATAACTGGAAACATTTATTTAAGGTTTACACTAATCTAAAATTAAACAGTCCTTAAAAAAGTGTAACAATAAAAACATCCAGTAGCAGCTTCTCCTCCCCCCCTAAAATATATACTATCATGGGAAAAAAGGATGGCATGAACACAACAAGGAGATTTGCCAGATGCCCCATGATAAGGATCAACCATATTTCACAATTAGACTATGAGGTGGGGTCTGCAATAAGACAACAGTCAATGAGGTGCAAAGCATGACATGTGCAGATTCATAGAAAACACCAACAACTAGTCTATTTTAAATTTTTCGTCGAAACCAACTTGTATTCAACCTTTGAATTTAAACTGATTTTCGTGCAATCTCATTGGATAAAATGCATCATGTGATACAAAATCACAAGTAGGTTATCAGTGAATATACCCCTTCCAATTTGATAACTGCCCTTAAATTTTGTCGGCCATTTTTAATTAAAACAACAAGCGTTATTTCTCAATTTCTTTTTAGTTTAACTTGATAGACAAGAAAATTAATGGTTTCGCTGAGTCTAACAATGAAGATTTTTAAAAATACCTGGTTTCAAAAGCAATGCTGGGCAGCGCAAAAAAGTGGACAATGTGTGCCATATATAAATGTTTTAGAAAGCAAAAAAGCTGTGACTCCGCTTTTGCTAAACAACAGTTAATATTTCAATAGCAAGATTAAACTTAACTAAACCTATCAAGTCACAAAAGTTTTTTCAAAGAAAAAATTATCGAGAGAGTTATAAAAGAAAATAAACTTCCTTTTTGGCTTACTTGTATATTGGAAGATATATAGTCCTTGTCTGATGGATGGCCCTCAAAACTTCTCAGTTGCCTTTGAAGCTTTGCTTCTCAGCCAGCTGTTCATTTTTCAGACAATCTATCAACCATGGGCATTATCCTCCGATATACCAGCCGCCAGATGGGGTTTATTTACTAAATAGACAGTGAGTAGTTAAGCCTGTCAGATTTCAGCATTCATAACAGTACGCTAATTGGTTTTCTTCTAAGTAAGGAAGGTGTAAGGGACAGCACGAGACAGGTAAAAAGTATGAGGACCTAAGCATAAGTGAAAGTGTAAAGAAGATAGATGAGACACACTGTACAACCCAGTATTCAGAAAACTTTGAACCATCTAAGTTTGGTCTCATTCAAACAGGCATATTTATGTCTCAATTATTAATATCATAACTGCTCTTTGTTACTATCATTGAGATAGTTGAACTAGTACTGTATATATAGTTATTATAGATATTTTGATCCAGCAGTTGCCTCTCCCAAGCAGTCAGCCTGGTTGGGGGGGGGGGAAGGGTTGCATACATCTCATCTGTGGCAGAAGCAAAAAATTATCAGGGGGGGCACAGTGCCCCCTGGCCCTCCCAGTTCTGCCGCCCATGCATTTATATCATTGGCACAATAATACAGTAGACAGTTTAATTATAGAAATATATGTGGAAAAGCTTTACAATCTGAATCAAACTATCATGGCTTAGGTTAGGACCCAAACTGGTGAGAAAAATGTTTAGGCCCATGAAAGGTTGATTAGTTCCTGATAACGAAGGGCCTAAGGCAAATTTAAAATAATGTGACTTTATACCTCACACTTAATTCTCCTAACAGTTACAAAGAGATAACATCCACAGGGCTAATGAACAGGAAGTTACAGTGCTCGACCTTTGCAGTGGTCCACAAGCCTAGGACCACTAAAAAGTGCAGTTTGGCTAGTAAATCATGAATGCTACTAGCCTTTGGACCAATAAACCATATGCAGCAAACTTTCACTTCCCATCCTTTCATTTCTGCATGATATGAATATTCCATGTTGAAAGTTTCAACTAACTATCAAAAAAATCATGCAACGACGATCGGATCGCGAATCCCGCCCCAGGGTTCTTTACTCCTGAGTTAAGCTGGTAAGAGCTTGAGTACTAGTTATCAGGTTCCTTGCGTCGTTTTGCAGGCTGCCATGTTTTCTTTTGTTTTCCACACGTGGGCGGGTAACATCTTTAAATAGCTCTATTATCATGCAAAAGCTGACGTCGTTTTTTAAACCCGTTGAAAATTCAGCAAAGAAAAGGAAAACAAGTCAAGGATATTGATACAAGTATTTCTGTTTCTATCACATTCTAGACTTGGCTACCTTGACATCCTTTTGGGCTAGTAAAATTTCATGTCTACTAGCCAGCAGGCTTGCAGTAAAAAAAGTTAAAATCGAGCACTGAGTTAACAATTTCATCTTAAGTCACTTACATAGTTGTTTCACTAGATCATTCAACTACAAGTTTATTTCCTTTTGCATAAAATTTATCAACTGGTATCATTTCGGTTGTTGCATTCTTCAGGTAACCACTTTCAAAAGTTGCTGACTAGCACTAGCTAACTCAAATGGAATACAAATTAAGTCAATTGAAAGTAACTATGTGAAAAAATCAGCACAATTAAAGCTTTATATGAGGGGAAACTCATTCCCGGAGCTCAACAAGTGATAAACTGGAAAATATTGGTAATTTTATTCTTAATTTTAAAAGCAGAATAACTTGTCTAATATCATGGGTTTTTCTAAAGTTAAATTTTATCATACTTAATTCTTAAATCTACCTGCTTCTCTAAGACCTGGGATTTCTGCTATTGAAGTGTACATTTATAGAATGTTAGTTAGCTGGAATCAAATACTGGAAGTTCTTGTATCATTCAGCTACAGTACAGTGCATATAAAATATATATTAAATAATTACTGTAACTGAGCCAGGGCATCTTACAGTAATTTATACAACTGCTACAATAGAGCTTGCAAGCATGTATTCGTCAGTCGTCAATCCAAACAGTTATTAAAATATAATTAGTTTGGGCACAAGCAGAGGGGCGATTCTTTATGTTATTTTTCAAGCTTCATTTGAACTTCACTGCACGTTAGTAGAGACACAAGCCGTAATAAGGAATGTAGCGATCTAAAGAAACAACTCAATGACACATGTTTCGCTATAATCAACACATTGTTATATGACAACAAACCTGAACAACAACAAATGAAACCTGAAAGAGAATTGCTGGAGGAAAAGCTACATAAATTGTCAACAAGTTTAAGTAATGTAGTCAATGCCTCCAGGTCAAAGTTGTGAAGCAATTAACGGACATATAAAGCAACAAATTTCTTTAAAGCGTATCCAAACTTTTCAACATTAATTCTGAGTGATACTTACCTTGTTTCAGACAAAATAATACTTTACAGTAATAAAATAGCCAACAAATTAGCTCTTTGAAATTGAGTGTAACTAATTATACATAAAAAATAAGCGACAAGTTGTTCTGGGGATGAACCTTAGCTAGTTTTCACCCTTCTAGCTTTTATACTTTAAAATAAGCCGATTTGCTACCAATGAAAACTTGTTTACCTGTCCTTTAGCCTCCTTGCTTCCTAGTAACTGCACTAGAAGTTGTGGAACCTGGTCCTCTAGTTGCAATTTCCTACAGAGGTCGATAAGCTCTTCTCTGTTCAAACTCCCTTTTCCATTGCGATCACAACTGTCGAAAACTTCGTGAAGTTGAGCAACATAAACATCTTGTTCGTCTTCATCCATTGTCTTAATTATTATTCTATGAGATTCAAAATTTATTTCCCCATGGAGGAATTCACAGCAAAACACATATTGTGTTAGTATATATTTCAATTCTAAATTTGTGAATTACGCCAATAAGTCTGTGTCTAGTTGTCGTTGTCGGCCACAAAGCGTCTCTTCTTGGACGATTTATTGACATGAAGTGTTAGCTCCCAAACATACTTTGTCGTACGTTTCTCAGTATGAGATGAAGCAAAACTGTAAAATTCACATTAAAAACTCCAAATGACTCCAAATCTTTCAAGTGGCGGGTAATTCAAGTGCTCTGGAATATAAACACAACAGAAGCCGTAGTAACGTGGGAATTTCGGCAACTCTTTAGATAGTCCAACAAATCATCCCAAACTATCGCCCACAAGATGTTAAACACAATGATATCAAACAGCGAGACAGTATGGAGATAATCCAAGAGGATCCTCTTGAATACTCGACATTTTACACGTTCTACTGGCTGTATTGGCGTCTGAAATCTCTAGCTGGTCGGTTAGTTTGCTGATGATGGCTTCAGTGCCCGTGAAATTTGCAATCCAAAAATAACAATAGACCACGTGAACACAATGGAATTCAGTGTTCTAATTGGTCAGAAAACAATCCCATTGTTCTTCTTTTTGTGGCAAACTGAATATTTGATAAGTTCGATGCGCTAAACCTTTTATCTGAGAAACAGACAAAATAATTTAAAAACTAAAATTATCAACGTGCTTTAGAGCTAAATATAATCACATTCAAAATACCACAAGCTTCAAAGACGATTAGATATAGTTATAAAGCAAAAAGCATTAGCTCCTTTTTTTAAAAAGCATTTTCAGTGCTATTCAATAAATTCTTAGATAAAAAATCTCAGCAACACTTGTAATTTCAGGAACTAATTTTCCCTGAAGGTGCTTGCGGGCGTAGGAAACAATCAGCTTTTGAGACAAAAACATGGTT
The DNA here is from genome assembly GCA_026413305.1 of Hydrozoanthus tunicans. Lineage (NCBI taxonomy): Eukaryota > Metazoa > Cnidaria > Anthozoa > Zoantharia > Hydrozoanthidae > Hydrozoanthus > Hydrozoanthus tunicans. Next base: position 5,568 of record JAOBAT010106157.1, read on the forward strand.
AATAACAAAAATCTTAAGATTAACTCAAATTTGAGTTGTATCAGGGTTTCTGGCCAAGAGGTTGGTCTGTATATACGTAGTCCCTCTCACAACAATATCTAACAATACACCATATGGGCCATTGGTGCGAGACGGACATTTCAGTTTTCAAGTCAGAATTTTTTTAAAGCTAACTTGACTGGAAGCAAAGTGTTTTACCACTATTACAGTACAAAATAAAATCCATCAATTCTGATTGGCGGTTAGTTAGTTCAGTTAAAAAAAAAACACGTTAAACCAGCTTACTCCAGAGATATCGTTGTTGATTGTTTTAAAGCCTATAAGAGCCAATTGCAATCAAATATTGGCTTTCAGCGGCGTGAAAGTTGCATTGATTGGCCGGAAAAGCAGAATTTTGTCAGCCACTTCAGTCTGCAACAAATGAAAACACGAACAAAAAAATTGGAGGAATAAAACGGGTGTTCAAGGGAAGAAAATTTTCTCAGAAATTCAGTATGAATGAAAACAAATTTAAACATGTTACGTTGCTGTATAGTTTCGCCCTTTTACCGAGTCGGAAATTCTGTAATTTTCTCATGTTTTCCAAAAAGTAATAATACACCATTTCTTGTTCAATTTGAAGATAATTTGCAAAGTACTAGTTTGATTGAACTGCACGAGCCCACACTACCGTATTGGCATTCTGAAAACTGATCCTCTAGATCTTGCACAAATTAATTTCAAACTGAACGAGAAATTAAGGGAGTGTGAATGTGATTATTTTTCATATACACGACGTGAAATGAATGCAGGCGTGCACTCCTAGCAGATACTTTTTTGAAAAGGTCAAGACGAATGACGCTTTTTTTTTTATAAGAACACTGACTTTAAAAAGTTTATGAGAACAACGAGGCTCAGATTGGCCACAACTGATTTAAGAACAATTTAAAAACAAGCTGAGGCTCGGGGCTCGATCGAGCAACTTTTTTAGCTTTACAAAAAATGATTCACAATTTTTTTTTCTTTTAATCATTATCATTGCTTCAAATTAAATACTATTTTAAGGTTGTTCTTTACAATCGCTGTAAACATGCATACAGCATATTGCATCTTCATAGAAAATAGGCAAGCTTTTGTAGTAAAAGAATGATCAACGCAAAATAACAAAGAACTCCATTTTAAGTAATACAATACAAGTACATGTATTGTATGCGGGGGTGGAAGGGCTAAATCTTTTAGCCCGGGATCATATAAAAAGGGCAGTAAGTTGATAAACTGCTCCTATCGAAAACTGATGTCGAAGATTGCAAATTTTTTTCTAGTTGTTCTTTAGTTAACTAACCTCGTTTCAAATTAACATACACGGCCTTTTTGGCAGATTTTTGCAGTGCCCGGGTAGAAAAACATATGAAAATTTACCCAGTCTGCGCAACTTTTGTTTTTTTCAAGTTTTCACAAAACGTAGGTAACTAATAGAGGAAAGCGCGACCGTCTTAATCTGGCGATTAAACATCTAGATATCAGAAACATACCATATATATCACTGCCGTATTGAATAATGGCTGACCGGCTGCTTTTTGCATAGTTGGATGAGTAATACAGATGTACAGAAAAAATAGGGGAGCGTAATAAATCTTTGCTCATAGGTTTTTATTGAAACAATTCTCAAAAATGTGATGTCCAAGATAAGATGTAAAGTAACTAGTTTTCGGCAATACAGTTAAAAAGTTCCTTTCTCCCCTCTTTCAAATAAATTAGCGTATATATTCAGAGTCAAACCCTAGTTTACTGAATTTTGTCCAGAACTTCGTCCTCGTGCATAATTACGGTGAAAACCTACCAACCCCACCCTACTGATGACTACTAGATGACGACCTTTTTGTCAACGTCATCTAGATCATCAGCGCATGCGTAAACTCTGCCAAAATCAAGATGGCTGCCTTTCCAAGCGACATAAATCAGCTGAAGGTAGTTTCTTTTGTAATAAATCGTCTTCTTTGAGTTTTGTTGTTTTCTAACGATTTATATCTCAATAGGCACAACTGAATAAGACGCTAGGCGATGCCTCAGTTGTAGTAAAGTTTTCCTGCGTTATAATCTGCTTGTTTTATGGTCTGTCGTTTATTCCGTCTGTGTACTCAGGACTGGCTGTTACCCCAGGATTGTGAGTACTTAAAATATTCTTTAAAACCTTTTCGTTTAATTTAGGGTTGCAATAATCTTGTTTATTTGTTTTCAAGTAAAGTAATGACGTTCTCAACAACCTTGCATTTATTGGAATGGTGCAAGTTTGTGTTTCAAAACTTAGTGTTTACGTTGTCAGAGTGGACATAAAATCAGTACAAAATTACTACTTAAGCAGTACTTCGGTATTGAATTTACCTGTATACGTGTACCGTGTAACGTACAAAATAGTTTATTGAATGAAACACTATTTGGCAAAAATCTTTTGCAATTATGAAAACACTGTGTTGATGTTTTTGTTGTACATTTGAAATAAATAATTATCTTGTTATCTTTCTAGTCTTATTCCTCCACATTTCAAAATATGGACCCTTGTAACAGCTGGGTTTGTGGAGTATAGAGTTTGGAATGTAAGTAAATATGCTTAACTTTATAAATATAGTATGTAGAAGGATGGAGCTAGCCTTTGGACTTTTTTTCAGGTCTTTCTTGCCCTGTGGTTGTCCACTAATCTTACCATTTTCACTTTAAGCTTTTGTTTTGTTGGCTAAAATAACACAGTGTCTTTTAAAATTTAGTACTATGTGGTGATTTGTCCAACTACTTTATCAGTTAATGCCTTTTGGCAACCTTTTTGGAATACTCAGCTCAGATCAGCAGATGCTTTAAAAAGGATTTGTTACAGAGAACAGTTACGATTCAAACAAGACCTTGGTCTTAAGGGGAAATCTTAAACACGAGGTTCCAGTATAAAAGGGCTGAGCCCAGGGGTTTCACACGTTCAGTTGCCAATCATCAGCCGTCGAGTTAACACCTATAAAGGTCTGTGCTCTCTGACAGCTGTGGCACACTTTTTTATTTGCATTTTATTTCCACTAGCTTGCTTCACAATTTCAAAATAAAGCAAACGATCTACAGTTGTGTATAGCTCATTCTTGCTTCTGAGCCTTGCCATGATGGTATTCAGCTGATTTTAATTTTTATCAGTGTTACAACTATGAACTTTAATTCCTGAAATGAAGTTTCACTGAATAAAATAACGAAAAAGTGTGGGTCTTGATCGACATTGTTTTGTCTAATTTGGTCTTGCGAAGCACGCGCAAATTTCGAATTGCTCTGACTGGCGATAAATTTTGCATATCTTAATTCTTAATTACCTGTAGAACAGTATTTTGCCAATAACTTCATTTACTATTCAGGGCTCGAAATTTAAAAAATCATTAGGTCGCCTTTTGGCTACCAACTGGAGAAATATAGTCGCCAGATGCAAATTTTAAGTTGCCAGTTTGTGTAATCAAAATGATGTCTTGGTTCCGCTTTTTGAAAATGTTTGATATCGATCATTATGGCGTGGGACACATTCGTACAATTTAAATACAAAAATAGAAAAACAGAAAAATACGTTCTTCTACAAAACAATCTTGCCAAGCAAAGACATCCTCTGGAAGCTGTGGCATAACGATTTCAGGAGCAGACGAACTTAATTCTCTAAACACTTTCTGCTTGATGTTAAGCAACCCTTTGGCATCCTCTTCCTTACCAAAGAGAGAAGTATTTAAATGTTTTAAATCTTCCTTGCTTACTAATTTATTCTCCATGCTGATTTAAAACGTCGCACATGTTCGCACGGAACCACGCGAAAGTCAAACACTTCCTTTCTGCAGTCTTTTTGCAAAATGCTGCACCTGCGGTTTTAAGAAAGAAACTATTGGCGTCGCGGAAAATATTGCAACCAGAAGTCGGTAAAGCTTAGAGGAAATGTGGCTTGGACCATTCTTTTACGACGAACACAAAGAAGAACGAGATAAGAAGTTTTTAAACTTTAGTGTATTATTGTACATCTGAATCCTGTAAAATTCAGGTCACCAAATTGGCAACTTAACGTCAATATTTAGTCACCAAGGAGAAAAAGTTAGTCGCATTGGTGACCGTATTGGTTGCAATTTCGAACCCTGCTATTAAGAAAATGAAACTGTTTCACGATTATTGTGTAAATGACTTTGAATCGTTGAAAGTGGGTAGTTTCTCTTATCAATGGCCGCCATTACATTTCAAAATATATTCAAATTTCATGAAAAGAGTAAAAAAAGGGACGGGCCTTATCCTTTTATACTGGAACCTCATGTTTAAAAAATAATGCTTTGTTATTATGATATATCAATATTATATGATGATTCACTATGATTGAGTATTAAGTTATTCGACTAAGCAGAGCTCTCAGAGCTCAACAAAGTTCTGCACTAACAAAGTTCTGTATATTTTTCTTTCAAAATTGAAAAAAAAAAACAGTAAATGTGCAGTTCATTAATAAACCTTTGATTTTCATGTATGCTCACAAAATTTCACATAGCTGGACTATCATCATTAAAATTTAAACTACCCTACATTTAATCAGAATATGTTTTTGTACTTGCTGTGTGCAGTTTACTTTACAATAAAGCCACAAATGCACTTATTCCAACTTGCTAGCCCAGTAATTGCATATTATTTTGCCAAATCTGTAGGTGGTGATTGACATTTTCGTACTGGTGTTATGTGGAAGATATATTGAACCTTTATGGGGCGCTTTAGAATTTCTGGTAAGATATCGATATATCTATTTTAGAAACATCATCAGTCATTAGCTTATGTTACAGGCAAATGTGTACTATGAATTTCAATCATTTGCCACTAGCATTATAAAAATAATGATCTTTGCTCAATTAGTTTTACTATAAACTACATAAAAATCATTTTTTTGGCGGGTATTTTTCGGTGTTTTTTATTGTCCTTTCCACCCAACATAACACATAAGACTTTTATTTTTTATGTTTTTAGAACTTGTACCAAGGTTAAGCACTAGAACTCTAGGAAGCCACTTTAATGTAAGTTAAATAAATTATGGCAGAAAATATTTGATTCATGGTGATTCGGCTTGGGGCTGGACCTTCACTCAGAGTCTAAAAATAACTGAGGAGAAGGTGCTGCCTTTGCTTCAACATCTGCAAATGATTAGACCCTCACTTCTTCTTGAATAAGAATGGTAAACTGCAAAGGCGACCTTGAATTGTATTGCCTGTTCTTCAAGGACTCCACGGGTCAAAATATCATAAAATAATACAAATATACATCTAACTCACCCAGATCCCTTGAGTAAATGTTGCTCAAGTGACTTGTTGTTAAACACTTTCTGATTATTGTCTTGTCAATGATGAAGTTTGTAGTTAATAGCTTTTTACTTGTTTGTATATATGCCTTGAAGACTATATTATTTTCTTCACCATTGATAAGTTTTTCGAAATAATAAGAGTGATTCTACTTAAAACTAATAACAATTATTACGGTAATGATTATGGTAGTGTAAACCAACAGAATGCCTCAACTTAGATTTTTCTTTCAGAAATTTGTGTTGATCCTAGATGTTGGTACATCTATTGTCACTGCATTTCTCTGTCTCATTCTTTATGCTGCGACTGTCAATACCCATATATGGTATGTATTCATCATTAGACTTTACCCATATTTGGTTTTTATTTATCCTCGAGCTTTGATAAAGTTGAGCTTCCCTAAAAGTACAACAACCAGACTTGTTTATTTTTAATACCCAAATTAAATTATTAGTTTAATTATTTTATATTTTTATGTAACAAGTTGATAAAACAACCTTGTAAACTAAACTAAACTTTATTTATTTAACGAGGGTTAACATATTAGCCTTGTGGAAGTTATCTAACATATGGCCCTCGGCACAGATCTTGGCGTTGTTTAAATTATTTATTTTATGGAGGGAGGAAAACCGGAGAACCTGGAGAAAAACCCTTGGAGTCAGAAGAAGATTGACAAATCTCAGCCCACATGCAAACCCAGGATTTGATCCCGGGTCCACAGAAGTGGGAGGCATGAGCGCTAACCACTCGGCCATCCTGACTCCCCAATGTATGAACTGTGTTGGATGTTGATAACTAACTGGGACTGAAAGGGTTGGCGATTTCCTTCCTTGTTTTGACAAAGATAAAAATTAATAATTCAGGAAAGATGTTAAATAATTTTCTCAAGGTCTGAAAACAAATTTTTTCTGCAGGTTTCTTGAATTCAGTGGCATGACTGGAATTGTATCAGGAATTATGGTGGCATTCAAACAAATCAGCCCTGACCAGGAGCTGAAAATATCATCGCTTAGCTTTAGAGTTAAAGTAAGTGGATTTCTAGGTAAATGAAGTCTTACAAGTGAGGGAAAACTTTTTGGTGTCAGTTTTATCTTGTTTTAAAAACTAAAAATGTTTAAACTAAGATTTTTTAATTATTTAAGGCCTGTGTGGCACAAAAAATAAACCAAAAATGATTTCTTTTACTGCCTACAAAAAGATTTTGATCTTGCTAAATGTACATACAAAAATATTTGTTAGGGAACACTGTTTCTTTTTTTTTCATCTCATTTGTTAAATTGCGGTTGTATGTTGTACTTCTTGTTTGCTTCATTAATTTTTTTGTAAAATAAAAATGTCAAATATTTGAGAAGAGAAAAGAAGTAAAACTCTGACATGCTTTACACAAAGGTAAGCGTACGAGAAACCATTCGTCAGAGGTTAATCACTGGCAACATTGCAACATGCAATTGTTCCAAATACTTCAAGTTCTCTTTCTAAAGTGCAGGCAGCCCTCAGTTATTAGCCTACAGTAGGTGACAGTTGTAAGGAAAGTCAAGAATCCAAATGATGGTTTTGTTCACTCAAACTGCTTAAAACTGCCAGGTATAAGTGAAGAGACTTTGAAGAGGATACTGTGCCTTTTTTTCGTTGTCTTCTTGCAAGACTGTCAACTAAGGTTAAAATAAGAGTATGTTTATTGCAACCCATCCTCCTTTTGTCTGCAAAACCCTTGCATTTGCCTGAGGTCACTTTACCTCAAACTGTCAATTTGTTTATTTTTGCTGAGACATTTTTTTCTTCTTCACAGCATATTCCATCTCTGGTGCTGTCGCTGTATATTGTATTGTGTGTAATAAATGTTCTACCCTTGATCTTACTGACAATGGTCGTATCAGGGGCTTTCATTGGCTGGGTGTATTTAAGATTTTATCAACCTCGAGGAAGGGGTGTCAAGGGAGATCTCAGTGAAAATTTCTCATTCGCAAGCTTTTTTCCAGAACCTCTTCAGTAAGTGTTTTTAAAAACTGACTTTAAAATGGTCATTTAAAGAGCCTTTGAGCATTGAATGTTTTCATACAGAAAAGGCACTATATAAATGCACCTCTTTACCTTTACCTTTAAAGTATAAGTGTGATAGTAATCAAAAGCTTATGTAACAAAGGTTTTTTAGATACCACTTTAAAGAGCATATGACATGAAATAATATTTTGTTATATCTCTTGCTAAATGGTTCTTGAGATATTAAAATATTAATGTTTTCAACTGACGGCAGGAAACTTTTCAATTTTTTGAAATCTGCTGCAAATCCATAACCCTTGGGTGAATTTGCTCCAAACCTGGACTGGTGATGTACCTTGAGGCTTCTTCAGAATAGTAACAATATTTCATCATCATGGCAACAAACTCGATACCAGGTCACATTTGTACAAAATTTCAAAAAAATTTCACTGAGAAAAATAAACAAGATCTTTGTTTTTTTCTTTTACATTGTAAGAATTATAGAAAATGTGTTGTAATATGTTGCACAACTTCTGGATAAACAGAAAAAAAAATCATTAATTTTGAAATTCTTGTCTGGGGCCAGGAACCAAGTTTGTTGCTATGACAACAAAAATCGATAAACATTCTGAAGAAAACCTTCAGATACATAGTACATAGTAACCCAAGTTTGGTTAAAACTCGACTGTAGGTTATGGGTTTAGAGCAGATTTCAAAAAATTGAAAAGTTGCCTGCCAACAATATGTGACAGCCAGATTGGTCAGTTGGCTCAGACTGGATTTAGCTTTCTAGTTGATTGCTACTTACTGATGACACACAGTAAACTTGACTACCTTACTGTAAGCATCACAAGTTATTGTTTTTTGCACCAACCTTAGGGCGCCTGTCAGTGTGGTATCAACAGTAGTATTTAACATCCTTATAAAAGCTGGTGTGTGTGTGAAACCAGTCAGAACCTACGATGTTGGTGCACCATCTGCGATCACAATCAGCCTACCAGGAATGGATCCTGTTGATGCCGAGAGAAGAAGGTAAGGCACTTCACTGTGTGGTTGCCAGTTGTCCTGGTTATTATCATGATAACAATAACTGGGGTTATTACAACGCATTTCACAAAGCCTCAATGCATTTACAAATATATTGAAGACATAATAAAATGTCATAATTGCTTTGCTTATAAAATGTTTAAAAAATGAAAGGCTAAAATGTTTTTAAAAGGTTTTCCTAAAACGTTTTCGACACCGTGGTCATTATCAGTTAATCATTACTGATGATGACCGCTGTGCCGAAAACGTTTTAGGAAAACCTTTTAAAAACATTTTAGCCCAGTGTTTTCCCTAGACGTGAAAGTAGGCGTTGCAAAAACATAAGTAGGCATTGCAACAAACTTTTTATTATCCACTCCGCCTTGGAGTTTTTCTTTTTCAAACAAATATTTAAAATGACAAAAAAGTAGGCGCCGCAAACTGCAGAGTTGCCGTAGGATGCGACGGCCGACGGCTTATTTTGACACTGTAACCTTTCAATTTTTTAAATAAGAAAATAAAATATAAATTGAAAATATTCATCATAAGAAAACTTCTCTAAGAAGACCGTTTCTAAAAGTCTCGAGGGTTTGTGTTTAGATTTGTGTTTTGTCGTTTTTTCTTTTCAAGTTATCTAAATAGTAGACCTGGTGTATTTTTTAACTGTCGCATTTTGAATCAATCAGAAACCCTTATCACAAATGTCACGTAACATTCAAGCCCATTGATAATAAGTACATGAAAATGGAACAAACAGAAAACCGAAGAAGATGAAAATTAAATTCTCCATGGTTGGTGACTTAAAAAGTATGGGTTCTGGTTGGGAAAATTTAGTTCCGCATCATTTGGTGTATTTTGGGCAGAAAGAGTTTAAATGGTGAAAAAACTGAGTATTAAGCGAAACACCCACTTGGCCTGTTTTGGAATACCATATTTGTTCGAATTAGTGCCCTGGGCGCCGCCCGCTAATTGTTTTTTTCGACTTTTTGTTTTGGCGCTTACTTGAGGTAGACGCTAACTAAGTTTTTACAATTTTCAGCAAGTAGCAATTTTATTTTGCGTGAACATAACAATGAAAAAGGTCTAACGGTTTTCACCCTTCACTAAAGATAACCCATTACACTCTCATGGCAATTGTAGGTCAAAGATTGAGGAGAAACAAAGCCTGCTAATAGGCTGTCAGACTGTCAGACTGTCAGACTTTGATATTATCCATTGTAAGCTAACCGCCGCCTGGTTAGCCTAGTTGGTAAGGCGCCAGTCTTTCGTGCGGGAGGCCTGGGTTCGATTCCCGGTGCCGG